>PVKA01013948.1:0-53670 GCA_004027165.1 Ctenomys sociabilis | reverse complement strand
ATACATGCGGTCACGGCCCAAGGGAAAGATATTGGTACATGCTATGGCACTTTGGATCTTTTCTAAGAGCTCCTTTTCTCTTCGTTGCTGTTCCTGCTTGAAAGCTTCTTCCTCATCAGCAGTAAGAGGCTCTTGCATCACACAGTTGATCTCTACCTCCCTTGTAAATTCTTTAAATGCATTTTGTCCTCTTTTGCCTCTTCTGCTTTTCTTCTGGGATCCTATGTCATCTTCATCTTCAGTGACCATATCTTGATCAAGTTCCTTTCTTTCTATTTCTTTGCTCTCAGTGCTCGTATCAAAATCTTCCCTTTCTTCCTCACCTATAGATATATCAGCAGTTAAATTTCTTTGTTCATCCTCCTTTAATTTTTCTTGTTTTTCTTTCATTTTTTGTTCTTGTTCTTTAAGTTTTTCTTCCTTCCTTTTACGAATTCTAGCAGCTGCTTCTTCTCTCTCTTTTCGATGTTGTTCTGCTTTTAACTCCCGGAATTCCTGCTTCGCCTGTCGCAATATATCAACATAATCTTCAATGAAATCCCTAGTAGAAACTAAGGTCAGCAGCTTCCCACAAAGAGCATGAAGTATCTTCATTTTTTCTCCTGGTGTCAAATCATACACTGAGGTACTTGACAGTTTCTTCAGTAGACTGGGATTGCTCAAGCGAAGCTCCATACAGGCATCATCTGTAGCATCAAATCCTCCTCGTTTCTGATATCTGTATTTAGCATTTGCTGACGTTACATCAGCGCCTGAAGCTAAGATGTGCAGTCTGAGAATTTCAGAAAGAGTGCAGCTATCAAGATCCAAGCTTTTCAAACTGCAGCCCTGGTGTAACTGTGGCCATGCAGCTGCCAAAGATGCAACTGCAGACAGTGCAGATTTTGTGGGGTCTGCATCTTCATCCAAAGCCTCTGTTAAATCTTTGGTGTCAGCATCTGTTATTTGCTCTTTGGCTACTTCCTCTTCTTCTTCTGCTATCGCCTGGAAGATTGCAGTCAGGAAGAAAAAAAGCAATTCACATAGTGGGCCTTCACTGTCATTTCCTACAAGAGCTTCCTCTAACACTTCTAGAGTTACACCCTCAGGAAACTCATCTTGAAGATCAAAAAGTTCCCCAAATGCATTGAGGAACTCCAAAACCATCAGAGCATCACCAAAGATTTCAGGAGGTAGTCTAGTTTTCACTGGAGTTGGTTCTGGAAGCTCCTTGAGATCATCACATTCCATATCTTCTCTAGGTTTATTCCACTGTTTTAAATATTCCATATATTTTCGCTTTTCTTCACGTAATTTCTCTCTTTCCTTTTCTCTTTCTATTTTAAGCCTCTCCTTTTCTTCTTTTTTCTTTAGTCTCTCTTCTTCAACAATTTTCTTCAGTTCTTCCCTCTTTTTCTCTTTATCTTCCTTTTCTTTCTTCTTGGCTTCTAAGGCATCTGCTTTTTCTCTTTTCAATTTAGCCTTTTCAAAAGCCAATGTCTTCATTTCTTCTTGTTTCAAAAGTTTATCTCTTTCTTTAGTAGCTTTATTTCTATAACTTGCAATAGTCTGTTTACTAGCAATGCTGTCTTCCTCACTAACAGATACTCGTTTGGGAAGTCTCCCTCTTCGTCTGTTAGCAGGACTGAAGATAAATGTAGATGGATCATCAGGGAAGAAATAAGAAAAATCTTGTTCTGCTATTTTATATGTTGAAAGAGACGATGCCTTAATTTTAATAATTCCATCTTGTGGTTCACAGTGTTGCTTCAGAAAAAGTTTTAGTTTTTCATGAGAAAACAGGTATTTTCTCCGACTGATTTGTGTTGCTTTAACAATTGAAGATTCATACAGTTCCTTTTTAGTGGGTTGCACTTTGTACTTGAACAATAAGGGATCAATTGCATCTTTTTTCTATTTTGAAAAGAACTATTCTGTGTTTCTGAATCATCACTATCACTGATGATAATGGTTTCTCCATCTGCACTGCTAACATGTCCATTAGCAAGTCCATTTTGATGTGATGGAGGAAGGACTTCCAAAATTCTACATTGTAACCTTGCACCATTGTTCCTAATGACTTCCACAATTTCTTCAACAAAGTACCGATCCTTCACATATGCCAAGATATCATCACAAATTTCATGCAAGCGTGAATGATGGGTAAGGTTCGTCAAGTATAAAACTGGGATAATTAGTGGTTCTGGAAAACTCTGAAGATTCTGTCTTGCTTTTTTTTCTGACTCAAGTGCTTCCTGATATGTCAGTCCAGTTCTACCTGTCACAGCACAACTCCACACAAGACTGTTGCATAGAATGGTCCGTTCAAAAAAGTCATCGTAGTGGCGGAAGATCTCGTTGGTGACTTTACAGTAGAAAACTTCCTCGTCGGGCCGCAGGTCGGCGGGCGGCTTCCGTCGCACGAACGGTTTTCGGTGGAGCAGCGGCATCTCCCGTCCGCCCGCGGCAGCGCGGACCCTCGGCCGTGCGCGTTGCCCCGCTTCGCTGCGAGCGCCCCCGCGGCGGCTTCCCCGCCGGCTCGGCTCCACGGGCGGTCGGGACCCGGCCCGCCCCGGGGGTCGCCTCCCGCCGCCCCGCCTATATACTCATCTTTGAAAAAAAGATGTGAGACAGTATCTAAATTTAAGGACAAGCTGAGTGTGGTGTTTCATGCTTGTGATGTCAACATAATATGTATTATGTATTATATATCTTGACTATGTGCTTTGTTTCTTCATTCCTTTTATTTCAACCTAAAGTATTCCCTTTAATACTTCTTACAGTGCAGGTCAACTGTCAATTAATTTCAAACAGATTATTAAGATAAAAGATTTTCATTTTTAAAAATTTATGGAATTTTCTTTACAAAATAATATACAGATAACTATCCTAAATACAATCAAAGGCTATTAAAGGACCCAAGATAAGTCAACTTATCATAGCTCTTCTCCTTTCCAAAAAACATAACTTATGAAAAAAATTACATATTGTCTTGTGATGAGGGCATCAGTAGGAAATTTTGGTGATTTCCAATTCAAATGTAACACAAATGTGATATTTTCTAGGTCACAGAAATGCCTGTTCTCAACATATTCTCTTCAGATCTGGAGTTAAATTCCCTTAATTATTTACAACTTGTAATTATAATAACCATAATTCTATTTCTTTTGAGGAAAAAACTATTGGATAGAAAAGCTTCCCTTGGAGATGGACAGAAGGGGGGCTTGAGTGGGTTGCCCCGGGAAGCTCTCTTTTAGGGACTTTTATACTGCAAAACCATTCTGGACTAAGATAGGGAAGGGGTCTGGCCTAGGTGGAGGTAGGGTGGGACAAAACTATGGTCAACCAATGGGATTACAAGCACCATTGCCCAGGTAAAGTTGATTAGGCCCAGTACCAAAAGGTGACTCCAGTGGAGTGGCATAGTAAGCAGGGCATGTCCCTTCCCCTCAGGGGTTGGGATAGTGACTCACTTGGGTCTTTTCAGGTGATTGCTACTTATTTAGAATATCAATCTCTGGTGTTGTTCTTTCAGCATTTGTTTGGCCTTTAGGTCTGGTTCACAGCAGGAGCCTGTGTACCTCTCAGAGTTGCAAGAATCTTGTTTCCTATATTATTTCTTTTGAGGGCTTGGCCCTACCTGACTGCCTAAAAATATTTCTATCTAACTCAGCTATCTACAACATTCCCCACTCTGAAGAAGTAACTGGAACTGCCTTGAGGGATTTGGGCAATGACCACTCTGGCTTTTTCATGTTTAAAGGGGTCGTAGTTGTGAACCTGCAGTCAGACACATTCTTCTGAGGTTCTATTTAAAGGCCCTCAATAGATGACAGGCATTGTCATTACAGCTTTGAATCTTGTGAAGACAAAGGCAAGGAAACAAGTATGTATGGCTCAAATAATCATATCATCAGGATGACTATGAAAAAGACAAATTAGATATTTCTAATGTGGCGTTTAATCCCATTTTATCTTTTATGGGCCATTTTGTATAGTTTTAAACAAACTGGAATTCTTTTATTATTATTCTTAGGGCACACGAATTGTCAGAAATAGGGAAAACACGAAGTACTCTCTGATTGGCAAGTGGTGCCACTGGCAGTGTTAAGTACCGACAAATCTGTATGAGCACCTACTGAAAGTTTAACAGGCTTTTTTTTATATTGACAGTTAACATGGGTTCTCTCAGGCTGAGAGGGAAGATACATAACCACCTTAGGCTGAAACTTTCTGACTCCATCATAAACATTTTTTTTAACAGCTTTGGACATTTTGTGTTTAAAATGTCCCTTTTTTCTGTCTGGATCTAGGAAAGCCTAACTTTTTTTTTTTTTTCATTTTTGGACTGGCCTTTCTTTCTGTAGGCTGTTAGTATCACCATTTTTATTTTTTATCTATAATTTTATTTTGTATCCTTTTTACTGAGACACCTTCTGAGCAATTTTTACCAACTTAGACAAATTTATTTTTGTAAACCCTTTTTTACTTCTGTAGCTCATGTTAGACACTGAGGTCCACTGAACAACATAGAGACAAAATCTAGTGGATGTCAGTTAAGGGAATCTTAATCTAGCATATTTGTTATAGATTTTATCTGTATGATTGCCTGGGTTTTGGTGTCTTCTAGGAGAGAACAAATTTTTTGAAAAATTGGAGTACAAAGCATGAATGTTTGAGCTAACGAGTATATTTATAAACTTTTTTGAGACCTAGAAAAGTAACTTACTAGCTCAGGGCTGGAGAAGGACAAAGAGACCTGTGCCAATGTCCAGGAATAGGCTGGGTTTGTTTTCCCTCTATAGTCTTGATTAATCAGCACTCCTCTGATGAGATGACAGGTAGAGACTGTCTGTCCCAATAGAGGAGGCAGGCTCAGGACCCTTTAGTCCTACTGGACCACTGGGGAAGCCGAGTCTAATCCCTGGGGCCTTCACCTCAGAGTGTAGTCTCACTTCTAGTGGCTGTCTTGGCAGTCAGGGCATAGCTTGTGGGCCTCTTTAAGGCAGTCCCTCTTATGCTGTCCTGCCTTCTGACAGCAGTGGCAGATGAACCTCATTGTCATTTAGCTCTTTTTGGAGCCAGGAGAATCAGACTTAGAGTCTGTTTTGAGCCTTTAAAGGCAGCCATTTTTTAATCTCTTAGTTTTTTTCTCCCTGGTTTTCTCCCAGTTCCAATTATAGAACATTTAAGTGGTTCCTACCAAAGTATCAAATGAGATGTCTGGAGCAGAATCTATCTTTTGTAGCTCCTTATCTGTAAGAGTAATCTGTCCCTCTAAACAACTAGCAATTTGAACTGTTTTCTCATTAAAAATATGTTCATCTCTACTTTCAAGTTGATAGAAAACAAATTTAAAATACAGAACTAAAACACAGAAAAATATTTGGTTGATAATTGTCTATTAATTAGTTTAATTTTTGGCTATAATACACTAAAAATTTAAGAGGAGAAAATCTTTTCTATAAAAGGGATTTATTCATTTGGACTTAAAATTTCCAGGTCCCTGCGAAATAAAGTAAAACAAGGCTCCATTCCATTCTTAATAAAAACAGAAATGAAAATAATGGAATATTGAGGAAAGGCCTTATTATAAAAATGGTTAATTTAATGCAATTCAGATTTTGGGGTACGTGTACTACAGTCATCAATATAAACTAGATATAGCTGTATATAGTGTCACATAACTATGAGCTCTGCACCCAGGTGGCTTAGGAAGGATAATCCCTACAAATTCAAGGCATCCTGAACTACTTAGTGAGACATTAGCTCAAAAAATAATGTGAAACAGAACAATGCTCTGAATTTAAGTAAAAGTTGTTGCAGTAAGAATATATAATAGTATATATATATACACACACTATTTTATCCTTAGGTGTGTGGGAATAAAGAATTAGGGATTAGACCCTTCCTAGTAGATCCTAGACACACTAGAAGACGGTGCCTGCCACCCGCTGTATGCCTGCCTGGCTAAAAGATCCTGAAACTATTTGGTGATGTGTATGCCAGCAACTGCTCCTGGAGTTTCTTCCGTTGCAGGTAACATAGGTGACAATCAACAGACTCACTTGATGAAACCAACACCTAGATGGAGAGGCTCAGTTGAGGACTAAAGTATAAGAGACTGGGAGCATGAGGACATAAGGCAAAAGAAATCCCTCAGTGTCTTCCAAAACTCCTAAGGCAGAGTAAAGGTCACTAATGGACAAGAAAATAAATACCAGGTCATAGAACTCTGTGAAAAGTTTATAGCAGGGATAAAGAAACTAGGTAAGTTCAAAGTTGAAATAGTCACTCAGTATACTCAAGGTGAATTTGGGGGCAAATAAGTAAAAACTGGAAGAGCTGACCAAATTAGTTCCAAATATGAATGACAGATTCAGCCCAAATATAGAATCATCAAGATGTCAAACAGAAATATCTAAAATAGAAAACGGTGTAGAACTCATAAGTTGTAGAAATGATCAATGTGAAGACACAGGATCTAAATTTAAGGACAAGCTGAGTGTGGTGGTTTATGCTTGTGATCTCACCATTCAGAAGGCTGAGCCAGGAGGATCACCTAACGTTCAAGGGCAGCCCAAACTGCATAGTGACACCTTACCTCAAAAAACAAACAAACAAACAAAGGGAAGAAAGCTTAGAAAGTGCCTAAAGGATAAAGACTTACAAACTGCTTGCTTGGCTGGATGCATCACGCGAGGCTTCATCTATAGAGGCATAGAGGCGCGTGGTAAAGTTTGTTTGCTACTCAGTTTCTTGTGTTCAGGAAAGAAACCACTCCTGCAATGCCAATCTGAACATCAGATCCACAGCAGCCCGGGTGCTGGGCTTCCAGACTGATACCGACCCCCCATTCCCGCCCACGGCTGCCTGGTCATGCTGCCCAAAATGGAGATGGAAGCCCTGGCACTGGCTTAATCTCATGGGGAACAGGGGCAGATGCCGGATAACATGCAAGTGTCTCAATTTAAAATGGTGAATTACTCCTACAATGAGGATCTTGAAGAACTCTGCCCCATGTGCAGTTACAAGGTGTCTGGTTACCTGTGAAAGCTGCAAGGGATTTTTTAAGCGAACAGTCCAAAATAATAAAAGGTATACATGTATGGCAAACCAGAATTGCCAAATTGACAAAACACAGAGAAAATGTTGCCCTTACTGTCGATTTAAAAAATGTCTAAGTGTTAGAATGAAGCTAGAAGGTAAGCTTCTTCTACAGACTACTGCTGTGAAAAAGTCTCCTTGGAGGAGGGCTTTAAAACAACATTGTACTTATGACATAGTGACAAGATTTCCCCAGTCTCAACACTAGTGACAGTCATGAAAGAGCATTTTATGTTGTTTGCTGAACTGTCTGAATCTCATTTAAGCATGGTAATACCCAATAGGAAAAATTAAAGTATCAAAGTCCTCTTGTGAGTTTGGAAAGCACAAACACTTGATCAGTAAAAGAAGTAAATAGACTAGACCAAAGTGACTCAATTGAGCATGCAAATGGTTTGTTAAAACATGAAAGATAAGGTACCTGTTACATTTCATATCAGGATGCCATAGTGAAAGCTTGGTCACGGTACTTACAACAAGAGTGCTTGCGGTCATGAATTTCAGGTTTGTGAGTAATGTTTAGTCTTTAATCATGAAAAGAAATTCCTCAAGGAGAATTTCTTTTTTTTTCTTGCATAGGAAGATAAATTTCTTTTTTCCCAAGATGATTATCTGCAAAATAAAATGAGAACAAGAATGATGAATAATAGCTCTTAAATCAGTAGCAGTGGGTGAGGAGAACAAGAGAATGGTGGTAATGTGGTTCCTCCGAAGAGGCACTAAACTTTGTTGAAAGAGCCAAACCTGCAGGACCATGTTCAGAATGGCAGGCTGTAAAGTTAATATGTGACTGCTGTAAATAATTTGTAGTTCATGGATTGTAATAGCATGCTGCTGTTTTTGAGCCTTTGACCTACTGGCTTTTCACAGATTAAATATACTGCAAATAAAGTAATAACAAGGACTATAGCTCTCTGCTGGTGCCAGGTGCACATCTGTGTTTCAGTTGATCCATGAGGCACAGGCTATTTTTATTTGGGGCTTTTTGTTATTTGGAACCCATACTTAAAAAAATAAGAAAAAAAAATTCCAAATAAATCTGGAATATGAATAGATTTCTTCCATACAGAAGCAGTCTCTGGTGATCATGAGGCCTGTTGAAGTCCATACTGTATTGCTTTTAAGAAGAATCTGAGAAGTAACTAGTGTTTACTCATTTCCTCGCCAGTTACTTCATTATTTGCTAAGTAGAAATACATTTTGGTAGCTGCAAGCTGCTCTATGAGATTCAGAAGATACATGTGAAAAGGTGGTTCATATGATGTCATAGGAATTCTGTCTTTTTAAAAACAAAAGGGTAGAGGGCCAGGGAGATGGCTCAGTGGAATAAGCACTTCCCTGGCAAGTGTAAGGGCCTGAGTTCAATCCCCAGTTCTACCAAAAAAAAAAAATAATAAATAAATAAAATAAAAACAAAAGGGTTGTATTTCTTTACCTTAAATAGTATGCTTTAATTGTACATAAGTCACCCACGGTGGATATTTGTATTTCCTTAAGTGTGGTGTGAAACAATTGAATATTTAATAAATTGCCATCCACATGAAAAACTCAAAAAAAAAATTGAGGACAAAATGGTATATTATGATAAAATACTAAAAGCTACATAAAACAGAAAACAATAGGAGACTATTCAGCATCTATTAGACAATACTAAGAAGACATCCTAAGGCTAATGGAGTTGGAGAAAAGTTAGAAGATAATACAAATAGATTTACCAATGTATTTACAGGAACTGTAGAATAAAATTTCTATCATACAAGGAAAGAGGTTAAAATATAAGAAAGTGGAAATTGATGCTTACAGAACACAAGTATGATGAAAAAGTAAGCTCACCGAGACTTATCCTTATTAAATTACCAAACTCCCAACCAAAAAAAAAAAAAAAAAAAAAAAAAAAAACCTGATTTTTGAAAGCAGAGAAAAAAATCTACAGCATACTTCTCAGTACTAGCCATTAAGGCCAAAAGAGCTTGGAGTGAAGTATTTCAAGCCTGTAGAGCAAATAACTTATGGCCAAGATTTAATTATCCAGTAGAGCTTTTCTTCATAAAACAAATTTTTAAAATTGAATAATTAGAACATTTAATGAAAACAGTGAGTTAAAAAGATATATAATTGTTAAAGCACAATTCCATAAAATATTTAGGAATATCCTAGACAGAAACAACAAAACTGATACTGCTAAAAACCAGATAAAAATATTAAGTAAAGTTAATGGAAAAACAAAAAGTGACAGTAAAATCAATGCAAAGGAGTCAGTACAAAGAACACAATGGTAGTAAATAATGTTTCTCAAAGTTTGAGGCCTTGGTCTCCAATTAAATGATACAGATTTGCATACTGGATCAAAAAACAGAAACCAGTCTGTTGCTCTTAAGAGATGAATATAGTCATGCACTAAGAATGAATATATATTCATGCACTAAGAAAAAACAAAGGACAGAAAACAATATTCCATACCCTAAGACCTTGAGAGAAAGCAAGGGAAACAATTCTAATGTCAGACATGAGGAACTTCAAGTTAACACTGAGTATAACTAAGAAGGTTATTACATACTACTTGAGGAAACAGTGTAAGAAGAAGAGATAATATTTATGCTCTGAATACTGGAACACCTATCTTCATAAAACAAATATTGCTTAACATAAAAGATGAACTAAAAACTAATGCAACCATAGCAGTGAATCTTAATACCTCATTTCATAAAGCAGTCAGCTAATCAAAAAACCAAACCTCTTAATATCATAGCTGAACCACACTCATGGATACATGTGCTTAATAGATACGAGTATACATTCTTTTTTTTTGTAGCACATAGGTACTTTTTCCAAAATAGATCATGTATTCGTCTACAAACCATGTTTAAACAAAAGAATAAAAGAATCGAGATTGCCCCAAGTATACTGTCAAACAACTCTTCAGTGAAAATAGAAATCAACAATAGAAAAAACATCAGAAAAAGGTAGAAATACCTTGTATTAACAACATACTCCTAAATAACCACTGAGTCACAGAGGGAATCAAAGAATCAAATAAAAATATCTGGAAATTGATGACAGTATCTCTGCAACTCATTGAAATCTTGAAATAATTCTAAGAGAAAGTTCATCACTCAGTGCTCACATTAGGAAAACAGAACAAGCTCAAATAAATAAACTTATGAGGAATCTTAAGATACTTAAGGAACAACAAAAAAGCCAGATCACAATCAAAATTATAAGGATTAAAGCAGAAACATCAATGAAATTGAGACTGAAAGTTTAAATTAAATATCCATGGCCAGCCAAAAAGCTCAGCAGACTAAAGCACTGGGCACAGCTCAGTGGTGGGTTTGATTCCTTGCATGCTGTGCCAGCCCTGCCTCCAAGGCGCACTGAGACTGGGATTGAGATAGGGTGTGGTGGCACTTGCCTGTAATCCCAGTGCTTGGGAGGCTGAAAATATGAGGAGGAGGATCACTAGAAGTCCAGTGTACATAGTGAGGCCCTGTAGACCCTGTCCTAAATTTTAAAAAAAGAGCTGGTTCTTAGAAAACATAAACCAATAAATACTTAGCCAGACTTAGTAAGAGACAAAAGAGTCACATCAATGTAGTTAGAAATATATCAGGCAAAATCATAGCAGACACTGTTGAAATCCAGAAGATAGTAACTACTTTGAAAAAATTATATTGCAACAACTTCTCAAATTTTGAAGAAATGGACAGATTCATAGACCCATACAAATTATCAAAGTTAACACAAGAAGACACAAAAATACTAAATAAATCAGTCACAAGCAATGAAATAGAGACAGTAATACAAAGTACCAACTATAAAAGGCTCAGGACCTGATGGATTCACTGCTGAGTTCTATAAACTTTTAAGGATGTAGTATCCCCTGTATTCCTCAGGATTTTCAAGAATACTAAATGGGACAGAGCATTTCCAAATTCATTTATGGAAGGCAGCATTATCATGACTAAAATCAGTTAAAGACCTAACTAAAACAAACTATAGGCCAATTTCTTTTTTCTTTCCTTTCTTTTTTGGCAGTACCAGAGATCCATCTCAGGACCTTGCATTTACCAAGCAGATGCTTATACCACTGAGCTATATCCCTGTCTATAGGCCAATTTCTATAATGAACATAGATGAATAAATCTTCAATAAGGTACTAGCAAATAGAATGCCTGAGGGATACCTCAGTGGTGTAAGTACATACCTAGCGATCACAAGTACCTGGGTTCAGTCTCTGGTATGATACACCATACTGGTTTCAGACTCCCAGGTTCATCATGTTGGCCCTGAAAACAGGCACAGTGGTACATCTGTGTAATCCCAGCACTAGGGACACTGAGACAGAAAGATCACTACTAATCTGAACTGCATATTGTCACCCTGTAACAAAGCAACATATCATTGGTTTAGTAGGTTTTCATCGCATGGATCAGGATGATTCAGCATATATAAATCACTTAATCTGGGGCTGGGGAGATAGCTAAGTAGAATAAGTGCTTGCCTGGCAAGCACAAGGGTCCGAGTTCAATCCCTGGTTCCGCAAAATAAAAAAATCAGTTGATGTAATAAATCAGATAAACACAGCAAGGACAAAATCCAAATGATCATATCAATAGATGTAGAAAAAGCTTTCAATAAAATCCAGTACCATGGGGTCTATGCTGGCCTCTCCCCCTGGGCTCGCTGAGATGGCAATTGAGACTGGACCTGGTGGTGTGCACCTGTAATCCCAGTTCTTGGGAGGCTGTAAACAAGTGGATAACTACAAGTCTGATCTAGTAGTGAGACCCTGAACACCCTGTAGACGTTTCCTTAAAAATACAGAAAAAAAAAAAATCCAGTACCACTTAAAGATAGGAACCATGAAAAAAACAGTATAGAAATATTATACCTGATTCCTGCTCCCCGTGGACTCCTCGGCGTCTGTCATCAGGAGACCCTGCATACTCTCCTGCTCTTCTCCCACACCTCGGACCCCACGAGACCCCAGTATGCGCGAGTGCATCTCCATCCACATTGGCCAGGCCAGTGTGCAGATTGGCAACACCTGCTGGGAACTGTACTGACTGGAGCACAGCATCCAGCCCAATGGCCATATGCCCAGTGACAAGACCACTGGGCCCGGGGATGACTCCTTCAACACCTTCTTCAGTGAGACTGGTGCCAGCAAACGTGTCCAGGGCAGTGTTTGTAGACCTGGAACCCACAGTTGATGAAATGCACAATGGTACCTACCCCCACTCTTCACCCCGAGCAGCTCATCATGGGCAAGGAGGACGCCGCCAATAATTATGCCTGCAGGCACTACACCATTGGCAAGGAGCTCATCGATCTGGTGTTGGACGAAATTCGCAAACTGGTGGACCAGTGCACAGGCCTGAAGGGCTTCCTGGTGTTCCACAGCTTTGGTGGGGGGGTGTGGGCACCAGCTCCAGCTTCACCTCCCTGCTGATCAAGCGCCTGTCCATGGACTACGGCAAGAAGTCCAAGCTGGAGTTCTCCATCTATCATGGCCATGGTGGAACCCTACAACTCCATCCTCACCACGCACACCACCCTGGAGCACTCAGACTATGCCTTCATGGTGGACTAAGGCCATCTACGACGATCAGCCAGATCATGTCCTCCATCACAGCCTCCTTGCACTTCGACAGGGCCTTCAACATGGACCTGAGGGAATTGCAGACCAACCTGGTGCCCTACTCTTGCATCCACTTCCTCCTAGCCACCTACGCCCCCGTCATCTCCACAGAGAAAGCCTACCATGTGCAGCTCACAGTGGCAGAGATCACCAATGCCTACTTCAATAAGCCGGCTAAGCAGATGGTGAAGTGCAACCCCCAACATGGCAAGTACATGGCCTGCTGCCTGCTATACCACGGCGACGTGGTCTGCAAGGACGTCAATGGTGCCATCACCACCTTCAAGACTAAGGTCAGCATCCAGTTCATGGTGTGGTGCCCCAGGGGCTTCAAGGTGGGCATTAATTACCAGCCACCCACCATAGTGCCTGCTCAAGGGGCAGCGGGCCATGTGCATGTTGAGCAACACCACAGCCATTGCCAAGGACTCGACCTGCCTGGACCACAAGTCACTAGGCGGACCTTCGTGCACTGGTATGTGGGTGAGGACATGAAGGAGGGCAAGTTCTCCAAGGCCCTGGAGGACATGCACTATCACCACTTGTGTTTCATAAAGCACTTAAAAAAATTAGCTAGAGCAATCAGGCAAGAGAAAAAATAACAGGGATACATATAGAAAAGGAAGAACTCAAATTATCATTATTTGCAGATGACATGATACTCTACATAGAACACCCAAAGAATTCCATCAAAAAAGTTTTGGAATTAATAATAAGCTTTAGCAATATAGTAGACTGCAAGAGCAGTACACACAAAACATTAAAATTTGCATATATGAATAATGAACATGATGAATAGGAAATTATGAAAAAAATACCATTCACAGTTGCTTTAAGAAAAATTAAATACTTAGGAATTAACATAACAAAAGAAGTGAAAGATCTGTACGAAAGAAACTGATGAGGGCATCAGAAAATGGAAAGAAAATGGAAAGTTGTCTTTTACTCCTGGATAGGGAAAACTATTATTTTCAAAATGGTCATACTTCTAAAAATTTTATACAGATTCAGTGCATTTCCAATGAACAGCATAATTTAAAGTTTTAGAGCAAACAATCCTAGAATTCATATGGAACCAGAAGAGACAGAAAATAGCCAAAGCAATCTTGAGCTATAAGAGCAAAGTGGCAAGATTACAATACTTTAAGCACCAGCCATAAAAGTAGCATGATAGTATAACAAAATCAGAGATATGAATCCATTGGGAACAGAGTAGAGGACACAGAAGCAACGGACACATTTAGCTATTTATCTTTGACAGGGGCAAAAAATATGTTGGTCAAAAGATACCCTATTTAATAAACATTGCTAGCAAAACTGGTTGTTTGTGAAAGATTGAACCTAAACCTGTATTTCTCACCATGTGCTACGTAAAAATCAAATATGTAAACATTTTTACAAGTGAAACAATGAACTGACTGTAAGAAAAAAATAGGTAAATCACATTAAGTCATAGGTGTAGAAGGGATTTTTCTAAACATCAAAATTGCACAATAAATGGAATAAACCATTGTATAAGATTACTTTCAATTCAAAATGTTCTAGCCAGGCGTGGTGGCGCACGCCTGTAATCCCAGCACTCTGGAGGCTGAGGCAGGAGGATTGTTGTGAGTTCCAGACTAGCCTGAGCTGCAAAGTGAGCCTAAGGCCATCCTGAACTGCATAATGAGACCCTGTCTCAAAAAGACAATTAAAAAAAAAGTTCTATACAGGAAAATAATCAGTACAATGAAGAGACAACCTACAGAATGGGAAAAATGTTTGCCCTGTTCTATACGCCCACTAAGCACTTGACCATGCCCAACTGTAAAGCATTACTGTAAGCAAAAGTAGCCTTCAAGTCTCTGAAATGTAATCTAAGAAACTTATCATCATAACCCATATTTTGGAGATGTAATCCATAGCAAAGCTAATATGTCACTAATAACATGTTACATGCATGATTTTTAAAATTAGTTGTTTTTGTGGGATAGTAATAGGGATTGAATCTAGAGCCTTGTACTGACTCATAGCCGAGACCTTTTTAAAATTTTGATACAGGGTCTTTCTAAGTTGCTCCGCTGGCCTTAAATTTGCAATCTTTCTCTCCAAGTACTTGAGATTTCTGGTATATACCATCACATCTGGGAAAATATGATTTTATTTTATGGTATTATATTTAATTAATTACTTATACATACTGCTTTTCTTTGGGTTTTTTTTTTCAAAATTAAGGAAAGGTTTATTTAGCGCTCACAATTTGTGGAGGTTTCAGTCCATACTTGGCAGGCTGCAAGGCAAGTGGCACATGGAAGCAGTTCATGGCAGCAGAAAACAGTAAGACAAAAAGGGAGGATCAGCAACACAAAGCAAACCTCTCTCCATTCCTTATATTGCATTCAGGCTATCAGCCCCAGGGCGCTGTAGCCCTCACACCTATAATCCTAGCACTGCATCATGAATTAATCACAAACTCTAGAAGCTGCCCCAATGACTACATGAGGCTTTAGGGGGACAACTAGACACAAACCATAGAACTCAGATTACCATATACAGGCCTACAGAATTGATCAAACAAGTATAAGCACTAACTATTGCTTTAAAAAAACTGACAGAAATTAGTAGTACAATTATCTTAGCTTCTTAGCTACCTGGTTTTTTTTTCCTTCGTTTTTTCTCTTTTTTTCCCCATCCCAGTTCTTTCCTTGTGAGCAGTTTTTTCCCTTTCACTATATCCATTGTACCATTTGGATTTTATTTACTTTTCCAGTTTCTTAGATTAGGGAGACAATTAAGTGTTTACACATGTATGTCTGATTTATGCATCCATTTACCTATAAAAGCACGTTTTCCTTTCTTTATATTTGAGTACTACTCTGTTATATAAAAATAGCATATCTGTTTTTATCTGTTCCTCAGTTGATGAACATCTGGGTTGTTCCCAAGATTTAGCTATAACAAATTGCACTGCTATAAACATGAGAACATATATATATATATCACTGTGGTATTGTGTTTATAGTTTTTCTGGAAAAATACCGAGAAAATACCTCTTTTTTTTTTTTTTCTTTCGGTATCGCCACATTGATTCCCACAGTTGTTGTAACATACTAAATAGATAAAAACTGAAAGGTTTCATTCTATAATCTGGAACAAGACATAGATGTCCACTATCCTCACTCCTTTTCAATATAGTTCTTGAAACATTAGCCAGAACAATTTGACAAGAGAAAGAAATAAAAGGAATAAAGAGAGGAAAGAAGTGAAATGATCATTTGCAGATGACATGATACTCTACAAAGACTCTAAAAACTCCACCAAAAGTCTCCTAGAATTAGTAAGTAAATTCAGTAGCAGAGCTAGATACAAAATCAACACTAAAAAGCCAATAACATACCTATACAGAAGCAACTTAATTATATTTTAAATTTGTTCAACAATATTTTATAATTTTCTTTCTTGTTTTAGATTTTTGTTTTATTGAAGTACAAATATCGATAAAGTTTTAAGATACCTTGACAAGATGGATTTGATAAATTAATATATTGCAAACTGTTTTCATAATGTTTTGGTATCATAGAAGGTTTTCTGAGACCGGGTGTCACTATAATTCAGGTTGGCCTTGAACTCACTATCTAGTACAGGCTGTGCTTAAACTTGAAGCAATCCTCCTGCCTCATCTTCCTGAGTTCAGGGATTATAGGTATGCACCACAATGTCTGGCAAAATTTAATGATTTTAGGGGCTGGGGAGATGGCTCAGTGGAATAAGCATTTCCCTGGCAAGCGTAAGGGCCTGAATTTAATCCCTGGTTCCAGGAAAAAAAAATTAATGATTTTTAAAGTGAAGTAAAACCAAGTAAAGCTATAAGTTTTATTTAGATTTTCCCTTGGTTCCATCACAACCTAAAAAAAAATGTAAGTAAAAAGGTGTATAGAGACATAGAAGTTCATAGGTGGTTATTTCCAAATTTTTGTCATACCTTTGTTCTCCTACTTTTGCCTTCGCACACAGACTGGATTTTATCCATTTTTGAACTCTTACAACTGAACAATCAGTACAAAAATATAGTAACTCCTGCCTGGCAAACACAGGTCCTGAGTTCAGTTTCCAGTGCCACAAAAACCAATCAAACAAACAAACAAACACACACACACACACACACACACACACATACACTGTTTGGTGCCCTTTACACAACCCACAAAATATTACTTTTTCATAGATTTAAATTCTCCTGAAGAAAACTGATATTCTTTTTCCTAAAAAATAATAATCTTTATCTACATGTAGAACATGATGCTATATGCAGAGCTACATGCAGAGCATGATGTCTGTTGCTATGAGAAGTGCTCCCCTTCAAGGAGCTTGAAGCTGAGTGCTGTGTTGAGTTTCTTCACTTTTGAGAGAGGTCCTTGGTGGTTTTTTGTTTCATACTTTTTTTTTTTTTTGTTACCAGGGATTGAACTCAGGACACTGTACTTGCCAGGCAAGCACTTATTCTACTAAGATATCTCCTCAGCCCAGTTTCACAGTTTTTTCTAGCATTTTCACATTATCACTCCATTGTCTATTGACCTGTATAGTCCTCCTGTCTTTGTGTCCATCTGCCAAAGTGTATTATTGCTCTCCCATAGTATGTTACTATGAATTGAACCCAAGGCCTTGACACTGAGCTATATTTCCTCCTCTTTTCAAATTTTATTTATTGTTTTGTAATAGGGTCTCACTAAACTACACAAGCAGGGATCCAATTTGTAATATTTCTGCTTTAGCCTCCCAGAGTGCTGAGATTACAGGTTTGTGCTACCATGCCAAGTCTAATTTGTGTAGGTCTGATGAGAGATTAGTGCTCAATTTTTTGGGTATCCCTTATATGTGATAAATCTTTCTGCGGTCCTTCCTTCAAGATTTTCTTTATATCTTTGACTTTTAGCATTTTGATAATAACTAGGTGGTGATCATATTTAGTTTAGTTTTACTTCATGGAATGTCTCATATATGTATATTAATATTTGTAATATAGTTTTATAAATGTGGGGCCATTATTTATTCTGGTATTTTTCTTGTCCCTTTTCTTCATTTTTACACTTGTTGGTATCCAACAGGTCTGTGACACTCTGCTCTTCTCATCCTTTTTCTGTTTCTCACAGTGAATTTCTCCATTGTCTTGCCTTAATGGCTGAGTATTTCTTTGTCCAACTCATGCCATATTAGGCCTATCAAATTTTCCATTCAGGTGTTAGACTTTTCAGTGCCACTTTTTTGATAACTTCATTCTCTATTGTCTATATACTAAGATATCCATGCCATACTTTAGTTTTTAAGCATAGATTTTATAAGTTTCAATATATTTGTAATAGCTTTTTTAAAATGTATTTGGTGCAGAGTCTCACTACACAGCTCGAAGTCATAGTAATCCTCCTATTTTCAGCCTCCCCTGTGCTGGGATTACTGGCATGTGCTACCACACCCAGACTTGGTGACCTGTTCAGCTCACCCATGGGTGGGGCTGGCATGGCATGTGGTGCCACTGATTAAACCTGGTCCCTACACTTACCTAAGCAGGTGCTTCATCCACTGATTAATTTCACTGGCCCTGTGTAATAGCAAATTTAAAGTCTCTTTTCTAACCTCAAAATATATACCCCATTGGGGTTGTTTTTGTTTGCTCCTTTTCTTCTGTATGCATATTTTTCTCATTTATAAGTCTTCATTTTGTAATAAAGTGGGACATTTTAAATAAAATACTGTATTAACTATAATAGTTTCTTCTACCACTCTGCAAGGATTATTTTGTGGTTGGATTTTGTTATTATGAACTTTCTTGTTCTAACTTACTTAGTTTTGATATTTATTTATTTAGTTCCCACTTATTTATTTATTTTTCCTTTTTTGTGGTACTGGGGATTGAACTCAGCATCCTGCACTTGCCAGGCAAGTGCTTATTCTATTGAACCATCTCCCTGGATCCCTATTTATTTAATAGATTCTGTTTTCCCTATACGGTATGGCCATCAAGTTTCCTGCTAGATGTTTTTTATTATTTTTATTTCTGAGTCCAGTTTCCTAAGATTAAATCCTGTGCAAATGAGCCAATAAGTGAATATTAGGTGGGAAGATTTGATTAAATCCTTCTTTTGTCCTTTCTTTCTGTGCTGGGGATGAGCCCAAAGCTTTGCACATGCAATATAAGTACTCTGGCACTGAGCTGCACTCCTAGCCTTTTTAATGTTTTTTTTTTTAATGTGGATGCTTAGATTATTGATTTGAGACCTATTTTACAATACAAGTGTTTCTATACACTTTTCTGAAAATACTTATTTATCTAAATCTCTTGTTTTATAAATTATACTCATTATTTGGGAATATTTTCAAATTTAAAAATTATGAAGGTATTACAGATAATTATCACAGAACCCAACACCTAGTTTCTCCTGTTATTAGCATCCTTCATGTATAATGTGCATTTATCATAACTAATGAACTAATCCTGATACCTTATTACTAAAATCCATACTTTTTTCTGATTTCTACAATTTTTTACTTGAGTCTGTTTTCTGCCTCAGCATACCACATTGTATTTAGTGTTCATATTTCATTAGGCTCCTCTCTTGGCTTTAGAAATTTCTGAGATATTTCTTGTTTTTGATGACTGACAATTTTGAGGAGTACTGGTCACAGTTATTTTTGTTACAATATTTTATTAGAAACCAAGATCTGTATGCTCTCTTAGCTGGCAAATAAGCAAATGCACAAATATGTATATAGGTACACATGTGTGAATATTTCTTTGTGAAGGCTTTGTATTTGTATTAAGGTAAAAGTGCATTCATGTTTCAAACACAGAAGATACAACCTCAGGAGTGAATTTTCACAAATTATTTATGTACATGATGTTTTATAAAAAATCAAAGCCCTTTATATATTCTAGATATTAAGCTTCTGAGAAATAGCTGGAAACATTTTTTTTTTCATTCTGTCAGCTATATCCATACTGCTGGTTATTTACTTTGCTACACAGAAGCTTTTTATTTTTTATTTTTTGTATTATAGGGAAAGGTCTACAGGGTGTTCAGAGTCTCACTACTAGATCGAACTCGTAATGATCTACCTGTTTACAGCCTCCCAAGAACTAAAATTACAAGCGTGTGCCACCATGCCCAGTCTCAATTGCCATCTCAACACGCCCTGGGGTGGGACTGATAAGACAGCTTGTGGGCATCAAATGCCTGGTCCCTGTGCCTGTTTTTAGGCACTTTTATCTGCTGAGCTATTTGGCTGGCCCAAGCTTTTAAATTTGATATTCCATTTGGTGTTTGGGGGTGGTGAGACAGGATCTTCTTCCATAGTCCATGTTGGTCTTTAACTCACTATTTATTCATGGTTGGCCTTGAACTCATGGCATTCCTCCTGCCTCAGCCTTTGGAGTGCTGGGATTACAGGTGTAGTTCAAAGTGCCTGGCCTGTTTGTTTGCTCTTGTTATTTCTTGTGCATTGTGGTTCTGCTCAGAAAGTCCTTAGCTGTGTCTATGTCTTTAAGAGTTTTACCTATTTTATCTTCTAGCAGGTTAAGTTTCGATTTTAATATTTAGGCCTTTGAGGGCCGGGGATATGGCTCAGTGGAATAAGTGCTTCCCTAGCAAGCACAAGGGTCTGAGCTCAATCCCTGGTTCCGCCAAAAAAAAAAAAAAATTAGGTCTTTGATACATGCATAGTGATATATATAGCAGCATAATTCATAATAGCTAAATCTTAAAAATGGCTTGTATGTTCATCAACACATGAATCAATAAAGAAAATATTTATGTGCAATTACTATTCTTCCAATAAAGAATGAACTTGAATCGTTATAGAAAAATGTTTGTACATTGAGACCATAATATTAATTGAAAAGCACACCAGGTTAAGTATCACATGGATTCTTTTATATGAGAAACTTAAAAATATAATTAAAGAGCAAAATAAAAGATAGGTAGGCTGGGAGATAGCTCCCCGGTACCTCATGCCATGCTGGACCCCAAAACTGGTTTAGTGCTGTGTGTCTGTGGTGCTAGAGGATCATGAAGAGTCTGAGCTGCAAAGGTGAGAACCTGTATTAAATAAATAAATGATTAAAAATAAGACAGATAACAGGTAGACAATTTTTACCTGAAAAAAATTTTTTTTGCTTTATATAAAATTCTGGATTATCGGTTATATAACAGTATGTTACATCCTTCTGGCTTCCTTTGTGACAAAACAAAACAAACAAAAACCAAAACATAGTAATTTGATTCTTTTTTTCCCTCAAACAATAAATTTACTAAGCCAGGTATAGTGGTACCTACTTGTAGTCCTAGCAGTAGGGAGACTGAGACAGGATGATCACCACAATTTCAAGACCAACCTGGGCTACATAGTCAGTTCAAGGTCACCCTGAGTTTATAATAAGACCCTATCTCAAAAAAATTAATACATTATTTTTCAATAATTATTTTCAAGATTTTATTTCTTTTCAGTTTTGCTTTCATATTGTTTTGAGATGATATCTTCTATTCAGGCTAGCCCTGAGTCCATTATGTAATACAGGGTGGCCTAGAATTTAAAATCCTCTTTCCTCAGTTTCCCATGTGCTGAGATGAGAACCATGTACCATGATACTTGGCTATCTTTCTCATTAGTTTTTAGCAACTTTGCTTTTCAGTCTAAGCAATTACTTTGTGCCTGGGCATGAGCGTCACTGTTTATTCTTGTTTGGGCTTCATTGTGCTTTTTTCCCAACCACTTGGTGGTTCTGGAAATTGAACCTAGGGCCTTTGAAGTATACTACATCCATCCAATCTTTTTAATTTTTATTTTGAGAAAGGATCTTTCTAAGTCACTAATTTGCCAAGGTAGGCTTGAGGTTCTTTCCTCAGCCTCAGTTTCAAAATCATCCTCCCTTATCCTCCCACAGTTCTAGGATTACATGTAGACACCCTCATGACTGACTCTGTGCTTCTTGAATCTGTAGGTTTCTATGCTTGGTGGATTTTGTTTGTTTGTTCATTATATATGTTACAGGGTCTATAAGGTCTCACCACATAGATCAGACTTATAGTGATCCTCCTTTTTTCAGCCTCCCTGTACTTTGTGGATTTTGATGTGTTCAATATTATTTTTTCAAAACTATTTTTCTTATCATATTCTTTTCTTTTAATTCTTCTTCTGGAACTACGATGATTCAAATCTTAGGACTCTTGTTTTTGTCCTGTATTGTCCATTATGTTCTCTTCAAGTGTTTGTTAATCTTCTGTTATTCAACTTTAAATTTCAGTGTGTAGACTGGGATAACCATTGTGGAAATCAGTGTGGAGATTCCTCAAAAAACTTGAATTGGAGGTTCCATTTGCACCAGCCATTCACCTTCTGGGCATCTTCCTAGAAGTAAAAACATCGTACCACAGCAATATATGTTTATAGTAGCACAGTTTATAATAGCTATATCTTGGCAACAACCCAAATGCCCATCAATCAAGGAATGTGTAAAAAAAGAGGTGGTCTTTTTATATAATAGAGTACTAAGCCATAAAGAAGGATAAACTGCAGACTTGTATAAGTAAATGGATAGAACTAGAGACTATACTCAAGTGAAATAAACCAGATGTGCAAGCTTCATATTTTCTCCATTGTATGAGAAGTTGAAAGAGTAAATAAGATCCCAAATGTACAATATATATAAAATGGGAAGCAACTTCAAATGGAAAGAGAAACTAGGGTGTGGTAATAGAGAAAAGAAAGAAGGGAAAGGCAAAATATATATATGTGATAGTTAAAATAGTTATAGTACTAATTTCTATTAATTGAAAAGAAAGATTTGTGCTGTAATTGTTTGTACATTTAAATGCTGATATCTTGTAACATTAGTACCTCATTTAAAGATAATAGGCAGCATATTAACTGTTGTTACCCCTCTATTACCTTGTTTTGAATTTTTTTTCACTTAAAAAACATAAATTTCTGTCATCTCTGCTACTGAGCCCATCCAGGGAGATTTTTAAATGTGCCTGGTTGTACTTTTAGGGGAGATTTGTTTTTTTGTTTTTGGTGCTGAGGACCAAACCCAGAACTTCCAGCTTGCTAGGCAAGCATTCTACCACTGAGCCAAATCCCCAGCCCCTGGTTGTATTTTGTTTTGTAACTTTCTGCAAAGCTGTATTCCACAGGGGCTCAGTCCTTCTTGGCAGCTGCCTTCCTAATGGCGGCCAGCACATTGTTCAGCTTCTCATGCTTCCTCTTGGTGCAGATGTGGGTCCCCACACTTTTCGTGATGAACTTGAGGGTGCGCTTGTCCTTGGAGACCTTGAGCAGCTCCATGGCACTGCGCTCATAGGGGGCAAAGCCGCACACCTCCCAGATCATGTTCCACATGAACTTGGTGTGTTTGGTGATGCCATTTTCTTATATTCTAGCCACCTTGTGGCCCTTGTTGAGGTCCATGGCCATGGGATAGCATAGGGCCATGGATACTGTTATTCAGTGATTGCTGTAGCAGAAGCCTCTGTTTGTATTTTTCACTCTAAAGATTAATCTCTGTTCTTTATATCCTCTGTTTCTTTGCTGTGACTACTTTGCCTCTAGTTTCAAAATTTTTCATGATTTCTTATTTGAGATTTTTTTGTGGTAGTACTAGGGATTAAACTCAGGGCCTCATGCATGCTAGGTAAGCACTCTACTTCTGAGTTACATTTTAAGCCCTATTTTTTAAATGTGTTTTTGTTACTGGATACTAAACTCAGGACCTCACACTTGCCTGGCAGGCACAATGTCACTGAACTGTATCACCAGGGCCTTTATTAACTTTTTAAAATTTTGAGTCTCACTAGTTTTCCCAGGTTACACTCAATTTATGATCCCACTGTCTCAGCTTCTTGAAAGTTGGGATTACAGGCATACGTTATGTACCTGGATTACCTGAATATTTGCATCATATCAGCTTTAAAGTCTTGTTAATTCCAACATTTATATCATCTTGACATTACTATCTGTTGGTTGTATTTTTTCATGAGTTAAAATTGTCCTTGTTCTTTGCATATTGCATTCTGTCCCTCAGAGTTTGGCTTCCATGAATTTCTGTTATAGATATTGACTCAGTCATCACCCTCCCACTCGTGGCTAGCAAGCAGCAATTGGAAGGGTATAGAAAAAATGAGGATGAAATACATATATTTCTGTTCTTTATACGAATGTTGGAATTTTGTTTACTATTCACAATCATATATTTGTTCCATGTACTCATTCCAGGTTTTGTGGTACACTAAATATATGCAGCCTGTTTGTCCTGCAGTTTACAAGCTCCCAGCTGAGTCATTTCTTTTTTCTTTTCCTTTTAAAACTGGCTTCCATGAAGTGCCCCCTATGTGTGCATTGTTTTGTTTCAACCAAAGTTTAGAGGTTGTGTTCAAATACTTCAAGTGTCTCAGCAGTGGTAAGGCTGTAACAGGAGGATTTTCGTGTGTTCCGGACCAGGGTGGACTACATAGGGAGACCTTGTCTCAAAACCAACAAAAAGGAAAAAAAATACCTTAAGCCATAAAGAAATATTGTCTTCTGTTTACTGTGTATTTGTTTGTAAACCCCTTCAAACTTCAGGTCATTTTCTTTTGTAACCCAGCTTTTAATTTCCTCCATGATCTCTTATGCCTCCTTTTTGTATGTCTAGGCTCTGTCAGTCTATGTTGTATGTGTGGTTTGGGCCCTCCAGTATCCCCTTGGTAAAAGGTGAAAGAAAGCAGATCTGAAGAGAAACCAGAATATCCAGTATCCCCTTGGCATCCTGTGAGATACATATGTTTTCTGGAAAAATTGGGGAAATGTATATTATTTCTGTTTTTTTAAGTTTTGTGTTCACATTAAAAAAATGTGTTCATACCTTGAGAAACATAGGCTCTATAGTGAAGGAATTAGGTATTTGTTTTGTGATGCTAAGGATTAATCTCAGAGGTCCTCTTCCACCGAGCTGCATCCCAAGGTCTTTTTAATTTGTATTTTGAGATGGGGTCTAAGTAAGTCTGGGATGGGCTTGAATTTGAGATTCTCCTGCATCAGCCTCTCAGAATACTGGGATTACAACTATATGCCTCCATGCCTAGCTATGTTTGACTGTTTTTCATGGTGATGGGTATGGAGCCCAGTGCCCCTCACATTCTAGACAAGTATTTTATTACTAAGCTACATCTGTAGGCCAGAAACAAATTTTTATATGGCTGAATTCAGTATTTTCTATTTGACCATAAAATACTTATCAAGTCTACAGCACACACAGAAACACAGATCACAGTCTTCTATCTCTGGCCATAACTATACCCATTCTGTGGGAAACATAACTTTTAAAAAATTATTAGTACATGTTTACAGTACATAAAGAATTACATTTATCTAAGCAGTTGGCACATGTACATAACACATGTTTATTCTTTTTACTTTCCCTTACCCTCCTCTCACCCCATCTCTTTGTCCTCTTTCCAGTTGGGAAATACAACATGACATACAGCATTCCAATTTTGTGGCATCTACAATATATGTGTATAGTTAACTTGTAATGATGGAGTTAATGTAATAGGCATCAGGCTCATATATTTGGAAAGGCCTAATTGCCATGTTGTCACTTCCCTGGTGTGTGGGAACTTGTTTTCCCTCTGTTCCCTAAATGATAAAGTGGTTCATTTTGTTCAGTTTATTGATACAAATAATGTGATTTATGCCGATTGCCTGTTTTCCTTTGGAGAGTATGGAATGTTGTTATTGGCCTGTGTGACCAGCCTCTAATGAAAACAAGGTATCTATTGGTCTTCTCTGGGAAGAAATTTATACAACTATTGCTGTGTTGTTGTTGTTGTTGTTGTTGCTAGAGTAAAAAACAGGCTTATGTTGTATTGTCACAACAGGGCAAAAACATGAGGAATTCTATGTTTAAATTTCTCTGGACTCTTTTCTCCCATCTCAAGTGTGTATCATTTCATTGTAATAAACTTTAGCCATTGGATTGGTGAGATAGCTCAGTGGACTGAGCACCTGCTTAGGTAAGCACGGGGACCAGGGTCCAATCCCAGGCACCATCTTCACCATCAGTCTCATCCCTGGGTGCACTGAGCCAACTACTGTGTCTGGCGTGGGTGGGGCATACCTGTAATCCTAGCACTGTGGAGGCTGAAAGTAGGAGGATTACTACAACTCTAAGCTGTGTATTGAGACCCTATATCAAATACATGAAAAAAAGTTCACATGAATATATCTGTATGTTGATACCTCTGACATCTTTAGTATGTCACAGAATGGGTAATTTCGAGAATGCTGAAAGGTAATGACACTGCATACTATTTTTATTCTTCATCCTTAAAACAACTCTGCAAAGTATAAAGATACCAGTGATTTTTGAGTCTAATAGCTAAGAATACTGTAGTTAATGAGGTAACCAAACTATCTTAGCATCTCAGTAAGTGAGGGGACCAAAGTCTGTCTGACTCCAAAGCTCTAAAGTTTGTCTGCAGTGGATTGAGAGGAGTTTGTGAAAGATTGTCAAAGTGGATAATGGTCTGAAAATACTAATGAAGGACATAGAATTTGAGTTCGTCTTAAGCATAAATAGGCAAGTTGGAAGTTAGTGGGAAGAATTGTCAGGTTCAATTGTGTACTGTTAAGGCAAGCAAGTGCTAAAATGAATGACTAAGTTGGGACAAAGACAGTATAATATATGAGTAAAATGGAAGACTTACCATAGAAAGTTTTTCTTCCCTTCTTCCTTGAAAAACTTTGCTATAGTTTGTCTATGGTAGAGTTAGCTGTAAGATAATGTGACTGATCTAACACACAGTTGTATAGATAAGCTTAATAAATAGATACCTGTTTTTAAATAATAAGGTAATACATTTGTTCTATCAAGACTAGCATGATTTCCAAAGACTATGCCACATAAATAAGTTGAGAACTAATTTTTGGCATTAAAGAACATTGATAATTTTTCTTGCTTGCAGGGGAGTAAAATGCTAAAAATGCTATTTCATTGCTCTTGTAACTTTAACTAGTTTTAAGCTGATGGCAATGTGAAGAATACATTGGTGAGAATCAAGAAGTAATCTCATTTAGATCATTGGAATGCATGAAATGATTAAGACTTTAGAGAATTATAGAATTAAGAATGAATGTACAACAAACAAATAGGATAATTTTCATTCCATAGACTGTATGTGTATGTGTTTATGGATCTGAATCTGGATAGTTTAGAGAAAATGAGGTATACATAACAGAGAAAATGGCGCATATATTTGTAATGCGTTATCAGTCCATTTTTCGTGGAATAGCTTAAACTGAAGAAGAATCTCGTTTTGGAGATTTTGTAGTTAATTTTAATTTGGACTGTTGTTTGGAAGAGATTGGCTGTCTGGATAGATGTGAAGTACAGATTTTTCCATAAAACAAATATTTATTTTATATTAAAATGCCACTGTACTTATTTTATACCATTTGTGTATATGTGGAGATATTAATGCTAAACTATAAAGTGCAGAAATTAAAATGTGACCCTATACTTCCAGGAAAAAATAGGGACATACTTAACAGAAATATAAGTGAACTGTCATATCAGGACTATGAAAGGTTTGACACTAACACATTTGAATATGAAATTAGGTTTGAAAAGAGATTGAGCTGGTAGTAAGACCCTGTACCAAATACATAAATTCAAAAAAAAAAGAGATTGAGACATTTGGCCTTTCATGATTGCACATGCTTGTAATCCTTTTGCAGCAAAGCTGAGTCTCAAAAAAGAACACCTGAAGAAAGTACAGAGCTAGATTAATGACCTCAAGATTTGGTGTAATCAGACATCCTTAATGTTTCATTATATTCACATGGTTACAGTGGTCAAGAAAGCAATTACAGGGCTGGTCAGATAGCTCAATGGACTAACAGCCTGCTTTGGCAGGTGCAGGGACCAGGATTCATCCCGGGCAGCCTTGCTGCCCCTGCCCCCAGACACACTGAGATGGCCATTGAGATTGAGCATGGTAGAATGCAACCTAGCACTTGGGAGGGTAAAAACAGCAGGGTCACTATAAGTCTGATATGTATAGACCCTGTAGACCCTGTACTAAATCCATTAAAGAAAGAAAGCATTTACAGACCAATGAAGCAGTTACAGAGCTAAGCAGTTTCAGAGAAAACAGTTTTTAAAAGAACCATTTTTCATTCTACAATTTTTTCCCTTTCAATCCCAGCACTGGGGAGGCTGAGGCCAGAGGAGCACTGTCGTTTCAAGTCCAGCCTGAGCTACATAGTGAGTTCAAGACTGGCCTGAACTACAAAATGAGACTCTACCTCCCAAAACAAAAAACAAAACAAGCAAAAGAGAGGTTTAGACATTTGCAAAGAGCTATTCATTGAAATTACCTGAAATATCTTGGAGGGAGACAAAAAAAAAAAGAGCACCAAGAATTGATTCTGGTTTTATTCATTTCAGCAGTAATAAAAGAACATTAATGAGTACTTTTCAGGTTAACAAGTAATGTTGGTACTATTTATCATCAGTGATATTTGTTAAGTACTCATTTTCTTGTTGTGACCTATTAAGTGGTTACAGCCTACATCCCCTAACTGGGGAGTAAACCCAGAGCTTCACACTTAAGTAACATTCTTACTGTTTTATTTTTTTTTTAATTTTGAGATGGTCTCACTCAGTTGCTAAGCAGTCTGGGTTGGGCTTGATTTTGTAATTTTCCTGTTTAGCTTTTAAGCATCTGGGATTACAGGCAAGTACTACAATGCCTGATTTAAATTAACTTGTCTATTTTGATGCAGCTCTTTCCCTTCCGGGTATTTCTCAAAAGAATCAAAAGCATCATATCACAATGATATGTGCACAGCCATGTTCATAGCAGCACAGTTTGTAATAGGCAAATCTTAGAAAGAGCCCTGATGCCAATCAACTGGTGAATGGATACAGAAGATGTGGGGTTTTTTTTTATACAATAGCGTTCTACTCTGCCATAAAGAGGGATAAGCTTGAGACATTCCTGGGGAAATGGATTGACTTTGAGACCATACTCTTAAGTGAAATAAACTGGACATTTATGTATAAATACTGTACCATTTCTCTAACGCCAGAGAAATTAAAGTGTAAATAAGAACCAAATTGTATATCAAGTATTGTGCAACAGTAAAAATTATGTTCCAATGGGGAGAGAAAGGAAAGAAGGAAGCAGTCAAAAAAATTGTGAGAAAAGAATGAAAAAATGCAAACAAAGATTCTGTAAATAAGGAAAGAGGTATTGAAGGAAGGGTACGGAAATGGGGAAAAACACGTTACATCATGTACAGGTACAGATTCTCTTATGATGAATGTGATCATTATGTATATTGAAAATGTAGCAATAAAATCTGGTTGCAGAAAGAATTCAGTGGTCTTTTACAGTGTAATGAATAGTTCAATAAATTCCTATATCACATGTAAAGCATAGTTAGGTTGAAGAACATTCAAATGTCTTTTTTGTCTTTCTATGTGACAATTTTTCTTAGAAATTTTGTATATGTGCGTATACACAGAGTTTTCAGTTGCTTACCTAGATGTTTTATTATCCTAGCACCTCTTCTATTTAATTGCAGTACTTGATTTGTTAATTATTTTTCCTCTCCTTGTTGGCTGTTATGGCCTAGTGCAACAACCATCACTGAAACTACCAGTCTAGTATTCCAGATAATTTCTTCCAATAGAATTTTACTTTATTTTATTTTATTTATTTTTTGTGGTTATGACTTGATTTATTTTCCTACAGCTAATCTTTCTGTAGCTTCAACAAATTTGCCTTGAAGTGAAGCACAGGGTTAGAACTAGTTCACTTGGCCCTTTCTCTTGTGTCCTCCCAGTTCAAAGTGCTTGCATCTCTTAATGGTCAGCATTCTCTTTGATCTGCAGTTGGGCTCCACACACTCAAGTCTCAGCATAATATTCTTTGTCATTTTAGCCCTCTTCCAGAAGATGGGTTTCACCTGCCCACCGTAGCCACTCTGCTTCCAATCATGCCTCTTTCTTTGGGCATAAAGGGAATCCTTGCACTTCTCATACTGGCTCACTTTGTGAGGCTGATGCTTGCCACACTTCTTACAGAAAGTCCTTCCGGTTTTAGGTACATTGACCATCTTGGTCAATAAAAACGAGAAGCCGAGTGACCTAACTCTCCACTAGAATTTTATACAAGAACTGGTTTTGTGTTTTTCCTTAGTACAGAAATATCCTTTATTGAATGAAATTTAAAGCTACCTTTAAGAAGGGAAAAAGATATATTCATGTATATATGCAGGATAGTTTGAATAATTGTATTGTTGATTTCTGCTGGTCTGTTGAAAAAAGCAGTTAATGCTTAGTTTTTTTCCTTTTTAATTTCTTACATTTTTTTTGTTGTTGTTTTACCAATTTGCAGGTTTACATCTGGTAAGCTAAACAACTAATTTGATGATAACATTATACAAAAACCATTGTCAAATTCCTATTACTTTATTTAATGAAATTTATTTAACCATTTTGCACTCTTTTAAAAAAATAAAAAATAAAGCTAACTTTCATGCTCTAGGAGGCTAAAGCAGGAAGATGGCAGGTTCAAGTCCAACCTGGGCAAATTTATATCTCAGCAAAACTCTTAAAATAAAAAATAGTAGTAACTATTGTAACTGTCCTACTAACCTGTTTTCAAATGCTTATTGCCATTTCTTTCTCAATAAAATTAATTAAAATAAAATGAAATAATTAAAAGGGCTGGGGATATAGTTCACTGTAAAAATTCAGAGTCCAATCCCGAGTATTACAAAATAAATAACCTACCTTTCTGTAACATATTTTTAGAAGCCAAAGGGAGTGTATACAAAAATATTCCTAAAGGAAGCCAAATGGCCAAAACTGCTAGGATAATGTTTATAGTTTTTTTTCAATGTATAAAAGTGTTAGCTCGAAATATTCCTTAATTTTGCTTTGCTATTTGTTCCTTCAATGAAGTTGTCAGAAAATTAGGTGAATGTGCAAATGGATAACAAGAAACAATGATATTTTTGTTACAGACTTGTGTGCCTCAAGATTTTTTAGGCCTTTGAAAAGTAAGAATTCCAACAAGATTTATTTTATTTTAGTGTATCATGATTGCTTGAAATTAGTGTACATTATTGTTATAAAACTCTTACATGTGAATGTTCCCATTAACTCATTATATTATTAAGTAATTTTGATAATGTTTGTATTTAATATTTAACGTCCTTTATCTTTCAGTATTGCAGTGTTTGGAGAGAATTTCAGACTATACAAGCAATCATGGAGTCTTATTAGGCAATTTCTTCATCTAATTTTCAGTTTACTATTCAGTATGGCATGGTATAGTGGTAGGTACACTGACCTAACAATAACAGTAGGAAACCTGAATTCTGTTTGTTTGTTTTGGTTGGTTGGTTGGTTGTTTGGTTTTATTCTGAGACAGGGCATTGCTCTGTAGTGAAGGCTGACCTTGAACTTGCAGCAATTCTGCCTCAGCCTTCAGAGTGCCGGGATTATAGGGGTGTACCACCATGCCTGGTAGAAAACCTAAATTGTATCCCCAGCATATAACCTTGTTTGTTTACCTTCTGTGTCCATTTTCCCATTTGTAAAATAGAATTATATGGCTTCTTAGATAGCAAAGAGAAATATTTTGTTGACTTATTGCATTCTTTTGCATTTTCTGTAGTTTTTCATGATTCAAAAAATGGCCATAACTTGTGCAAGAAATATCCACATGCTTACCTAATTAAATCCTGGAAATATTACTGTGTTAAAATTTCACAATTGTACTCTCTAAAATTGGTTTTAGATCCACCCTATAAATTGTTGATTCATAAATCAGTGGATAGAAATCTATGAATCCTTTCTGTGAGAATGATTTAATAAGCATGAATAATAGTATTAAATTTTAATATAAAGACAGTGTAGTGTTCAGATTAAGAAATTTTGCACCAATAGAGTCATCTGTAGTTAATTTTTTCACTTCAGCAGCTTATGTTTCAGCACTCATAAATCTCATTAAACCTTCAGTGTCACTTCTGCCATTCTAAATATTCTTTTTAAATTTTAATAAAAAGAATTATTGGTAGAAAATAAAGTATGATTAAAGTTTTCTAGTATTTTCTGGAAGTCAGCATGGTACATTGACAAGAGTCCTTGTTTTACAGTTTTCGACCTGCCTCTCCTGGGAACTAGTTGTAAGAAATGAGGCATATTAGGACTAATATCTAGAATAAAGAACTCTAGAATTTAGGACAACCCCAATAAAAGACCTGATTAAAAAGTAGACATCTGAAATGAATAAATGCTTCTCAGAATGAGAAATGGTCAATAAATAAATATAAAATATTTTAGTACCTTTGAAAATTAGAGAAATGGATATAAAAAGTATAGGAACGGGCTTCCAAAGTTCAAATAGAGGTGGATTATAGGTAAGGAGTGGGGCCTGATGGGTCAAATGGCCCAGGTAGGGGGTGGCTTCCTCTTAGCCTAAATTTGACTGACCCCTGTAATGTTTCTCTCTGCTCTGTTCCTCCTGTGTCACTATCTTCAGGAGAGAGGGCTGTTTGCTGGAAGAGATAGCAGTGCTTCTGCACTCAGGAGATAGTTGGGAGGAGTACTGAAGACCAGAACTGAAGGAAGGAGCTGCTGCCTTACGAGTGACTAGGATAGATAGGTGTCTCTTTTCTTGTCTTTCTAGCTAATTCACCTGGTTCTTCTTCATCCTTCAGGATCATTTGTCGGTGGCCTCTTGTGTTAAAGTAATTGATTTGAAAGTAATGTTTAAGCCAGGCATGGTGGCACATGACTACAATCACAGCACTCTGTGAGGCTGAGGCACAAGGATCTAAATCTTGAGCTCAGTCTGGGAATCTTGGACACCCTATCTCAAAATAAAAACTTTAAAAAAAAGGGGGTGCTGGGATACAGCTTACTGTATTCCTATCCCTACAATATTTGTGCATGTGCAGTTGTGCTCACACACACACACACACACACACACACACACACACACACACACACACAGTGATTTCAAGTTATTCTAGTAAGAATGACTATTATCATGAACTCAAAAGACAAATTCTAACAAGGTTGTGAGGAAGAAGGAACCATTGCATTGTTGGTGGGAATGTAAACTAAAAATAGACATTTTTTTTGCTTCAGTTATATGTCTTCTGGCTATCTTTCTGAAAGAGTTAAATTTATCATATTACAGTGCTGTATGCACTGTATGTTTATAGCGAGGTGCAGTGGCATATGCCTATAATTTCAGTACTTGGGCGTCTTTGGTAGCAGGATCAGCAGAGTTGGAAGCCAGCCTAGACTACCTAGTGAGTTTAACCAGCACAAGACTCTGTCTCAAAACAACAACAACAACAACAACAACAACAACAAGAACAACAATAATAATAATGCTTATATCAGCACAGGTCACAATAGCTAAATCATAGAGGTGGCCCACATGCCCATTAATAGATGAACACATAAAGAAAATGTATACAGGAATGCTATTGATTTCTGAGTGTTGACTTTGTATCCTGCTATGTTATTAATTTCTTTTAGGTCATTGAAAGGAATAGTTAGTTTTTCTGTTTAAGTCTTCCATGCCTATACCTGGTAATCTGAGTAGCTACTTTCAAAATAACAATTGCTATATAGTAACTATTGTTAACTTCCTATCATCTTGTTTTGAACTTTTGTGTCTTTTATTGTCTTTAAAAAAAGAAAATGTGGTATGTATACAAAATGGAGTAATACTCAACCATAAAGGGTAAATTTGAGTCACTATAGGAAAAATGGATGGATCTTAAGAAATGATACTATGTGAAATAAGTCAGAGAAGAACAAATATCAGAGAAATATTAAGAAAAGCAAGAAGACTTCAGAGAGGGCAAAGGAATCTAGAAAAGGGTCAGTAAGGGAAGGCAGCAGATACAGGGAGTAAAAATTATAAAAATGTCATAAGCAAATGTGTCAATCCCCCAAACTGACTGTAACTACTGTGGATCACGGCAATACCAGTAAAGACTTCTGAAAAAAAAAAAAAAAACCTCTATGCCTGTCAATTTACTTTTTCTGGGCCTAGTTTCCCCATTATACAATAAATAGTTTTGATTATACCTCTATAAAGTTCTATTTTAAACTTCCTATCATTCTTTATTTCAGTGCTGAGGATCAAACCTCATGTATAATAGGCAAACATTCTACCACTGAGCTACACCATCGGTTCTATGATTTTTTTTAACTCTTGTAGGTATCTATCTTCCTGAGAAAACTCATACAAAAATTCAAGTTTATACTGATTTTTGAAGATTTCATTTATTATATTTAACTTTCTCTTAAAGTAACCATGTACTTTGGCATATCTAGAAGCCTTTGAGAGTCAGGTATTCTATGAGTAATTACTCTAGGACAACAGCTTTAAATAAGAATTGCCTCCGGTAATCTACAATATCTAGATACCCAACCTATAAAGTGTGTGGTTCTGCTAACTCCAGTGTTGGTCAAAGAAGGTTTATCAGATGTTTTTCCTCTTCATCGTTTCCCTGTTTTGTTTTGTTTTCTTTTAATTTTTTTACAGATCCACTGTGTGTGGAAAGTAATAGAACATCATGCCAACAATCTGCAGCCAGTAAAAAAGGGATGTTCACTGATGATTTACACAAGTTGGTGGATGACTGGACAAAGGAAACAGTAGGAAATTCTCTTATCAAACCAAGTTTAAACCAACTTAAACAAAGTCAACAAAAATTAGAGATGGAAAACCGGAACAAGGTACATGAAGTAAGTTGTTTATACCCTATTGTCTTTATGAGTACTAAAACCATAAAAATTTATTTCAGTTAGGCCAGTGATTATAGTTATTATAAGAAAACTGGGTGTGGTGGTATACACTTATAATTCATTACTCAGTTGCCTGGGATAAGAGGATTACTGTGAGTTTTAGGTCATCCTAGACTATGTAGGAAGTTCAAAACTAGCCTGAACTACAGTGAGATAGTGTCTTAAAAAATCAAAAAGGAAAAAACAAAAAATGTCGTTAGTTTGAGAAAATGGTGTATCTTGATTACATAAAGACTTTTATCTGTGTCTACATGTGCCTTGTCTTTTAAACCAGGGATCAGCAAGTTTTCAGGAAGGGTCTAGATAATAATATTTTAAATTTTCCAAGCTAAATGGCTACACCTAGTCAGGTCTATTGTATTGTAAAAGCATTGTTAGATAATATGTAAGCAAATGGGTTTTCACTGATAAGTGTTTTACGAAAAGATGTGGTGAGACATAGTTTGTTGACCCTTTTTATTGACTACTCTGTCAGCTATACTATGTTTCACATTAGCATTGCAGTAAGTTATCTTTTTTTTTTAATGTCTTTTTGAGACAGGGTCTCACTATGCAGTTCAGGCTGGCCTTAAGCTCACTTTGTAGCTCAAGCTGGTCTTGAACTCACAACAATCCTCCTGCCTCAGCCTCCCAAGTGCTGGGATTACAGGCATGCGCCACCATGCCCGGCTCAAGTTATCTTAATTATCTTTGTTTACTGTTTAAAAAAAACTTTAAGGGCCTACCAGATAGCTCAGTGGACTAAAGTACCTGCTTAGGCAGAGCACAGTGGCTGGGGTTTGATCCCCATTTGGACTGGGCATGGTGGCATGCACCTGTAATCCCAGCACATGGGAGGCTGAAAACAGGAGGATCACTATGAGTCCAATCTGTGTAGTAGGACCCTAAACACTCTGTAGACCCTGTACCAAATACATAAAAAAATTTAAAGCTACATAAGCCAAAATATTATAAGAGGTATCTTGAGCTTATAGAAGAAATCCCCAGTTATTCCAGGTGGCTTTAGTTACGTATATATCCAACTGAAATGCAGAAAGAAAGATGTCCATAATGTATTCTGGAGTGGAATGAAGGCAGGTATATGGAAGAACATTTATAATAATATAATATATAAAAATACATATTAGATAGTTATATGTTTATATGCATAGAGAGATACGAAAATGCTGGATGGTGGAAGTTAGGCCTTGCTTTATACTTTTTATTGTTAATACTGAATAAAAATTTTCAGATGCTAGATTTCTCAAGCTAGTAAGCAAAATATTTGCTTAAGAGTCAGATTTCAAGACATACTGCCAAATGAGAGACCCTCTGAGTAATGTATGAATGGAGGCTTTTATTGAATAGTCAGGTAGTAGTTTATTGCAGTGTAAAGGAGGAGTTTTAGAATAAGGGTAAAGATAAAATAGTGTGTATGTAAAACTGGTGAAGATCTTTTAATAGCCATTAACAGGGAAGCAAATCTATAATCCCAGGTAGGAGAATCACCATAAATTCCAGGCCAGTGTACCCTATCTCACTCCCCGTCCCCTCAAAAAAGATCTTTTAGCAAACTTGGGTTCCACTATTAGGTCAATCTTTTACTAGTTGTGTCACCTTAAAAATGTCATTTGATCACTTTTTGCTACAATTTTTATGTCTTCTAAACAGGGTTAATACCTACCTTGTAGGATTACTGTGATGCTTAACTATAAACCAGTATCTTTAGAAGTGTTACATGTTAGGTACCCTACATATAACTATTTTTGTATTTTTTTAGATTCAATTGATTATATCTGTGTGGAGAGCCTATCTCTAATATTTTTTCATGTTACTGTACTGTAACCTTACATAGACATTTTTGCTTGCACGACAATCATGTACCGAAATGTTTACTGTACCCAAGCACTTTGCTAGACATAAGTTTGATGAGTACATTCAAGTATGGTTCTTATCCTTATACTCCTATAAAACAGATGTTAACACACTTGGATAAAGAATATAAAGTTGCAACTGTTATAAGAAATGCCAAAGAAAGCTAAAGGATGATACCATGTACATTAAGGGAAGTTTGACCTACTAAAAGGAAGTCAAGGGAAGCTTCCATAAGAAGTAATGATTAAGCCAAAATCTCAAGAATGGGTAGGTGTTAACTAGGTGAGAAGGAAGAGAATATGATTCCAGGCAAAAAGTACAACACTTGCACAAAGGCACTGAAGAACCGTTTTACTGAGGTGGAAAGAGCAAAGTGTCTACGCACCATTGAATCTAAAGTAGACAGACAGGCCAAATGCATGCTTAGTCAAGTGCAGGGACTGGGTTTGATCCCTGGTGCCACATGCTACGTAGCCCGGTCCCCAGGCGTGCTAACCTGGCAACAGAGTCCAAGCATGATGGCATGTGCCTATAATCCCAGTGCTTGGGAGGCTGAAAACAGGATCACTACAAGTTTGAGCTGCTCAGTGAGACCCTGTACTAAAATAAAATAAAGTGGATAGAGCCAGGCATGATAGCACATGCCTGTAGTCCTGGCACTTGGAAGGCTTTGGCAGGAGGATTGCTGTGAGTTTGAGGCCAGCCCGAACTACATGTGGAGACCCTATCTCAATGAAACAAGGATAGGCAAGGTATTCAATGTGTTAACAATAAGAAATTTTTGCTTTTATTTTAAGAAAATAGAAAACAATTGAAATCCTTTGGAATTCATTAAGAAGACAAGGCGGATAGGCTTTATTTTTTTTAAGGTAACTGCTTGGAACAAAAGGGCAGGATGGGGGTGGGTAGGTAGATGTTAGGCACCAAAGTACATATTAGGGGAAGCTAAATTGAAGAGAAATTAACAAATACTAAGAAATATTTAACAGACAAGATTTGGTGATAAAATGGCTGTATGGCAGAGGGGAGATACCAAGGCAAGGTTTCTGCCTTGTATAACTGGATACTGTTGCAGTCCATGACATGGAGCATCTGACTAAACTTTTGGTAAGAGAAGATTGCACATTTGGTTGTGAGCATTTAAATTGGAGATGCCCATGAAATACTGAGGAAGAGATTTATAATCTAATTCAGTCTTTCTAAAAATAAAAAAAAAACAGTTTTAAAAAGTATTGTTTACAAAATAAAAATGCCCATTATAGAATTTAATCTGTACAATCAAGTACAAATTATAAAATATCTTCAGATTCTTTCAGTGAGGAATAGTTGTCATCATCTTTAGAGAAACATTACTTTCGATGGGGCCGGCAAAATAGCTCAGTGGAGTAAATAATGCACCTGCAAGCAGGAGCAGGGGCCAGGGGTTCAATCCCCAGGCCTGCTGTGCCAGCCCTGCCCCTGGGCTGCACTGAGACAGCAATAGAGACTGGGCGTGGTGGCATGCACCTGTAATCCCAGCTCTTGGGAGGCTGTAAACAGGCAGATCACTACAAGTTCGATCTAGTTGTGAGACTCTGAACACCCTGTAGACCCTTCCCTAAAATAAAAAATAAAAAATTACTTTGTTTATATATGGGCATATAGAAAAATAAACTGTATAAAAATGTGATCATAATCTATGTACTGTTTTGAATAAGTATTTAATTTTACTTTAACAGAACACAATGACATGAAGAACAGATAGTTCAACTTTAAATAAATTTTTTCACTTCAGGAGATACTGTCATTCATCTTGGGTTCAAGTTATAAACCTTTACCCTATCTTAAGTTGAACGTTTAGTTTATACCTGACAATTCAGTTTAGAATATTAGAACTAAGCATTTCAGATATTGAGAGGATTGTTTGCATTCATTAGAGATATTTCTATGTACATGAGATTTTTGTAATTTATACATAGATATTATACACTAGAATCACATAAGAATAAATTTTCTCAGTGCTGCCAAAAATTGTCTCATCTTTAGTTTAATTTTCTAAAAATATAACAGATATCAGACTTTAAGGTAGTGAGTAGAAGGAAATAAACTGTGAATACCTACTACATTCTAGTTTCTTTCCCCAGTGGTACAATAAGTCATACTTCTCTGTATCCAAAAATTGTATATTAAGGGTTATTCAGTATATGGCACTGTATGAGAGCATTACAAGAACTTGCAGAAAGAAAGAAAATAAGAAGATTACTGTTAACACTAGGAAAGGGGAAAGTAAGGTGTAAACAGAAATTTAGTAATGGTCTTGGAATTGGTTACAACTATGTTCAAATCCCTTTCTCATATTTACTTGCTTAGTGCTATTGGGTTAGCTACCAGTTTTAAACTTCTGTTTTCCCCTCTGAAAATGCCTACAAGGCAAGGCAAGGTAATTATGAAAATGAGTTGAAATGCTTACCGCACAGAAATATGCTTTTGAAATTGTAGTTCATAATAATAATGAGAATTAGTAAGCCAAAAAAAGGGAAGCAATTAAATTGATAAAAGCATATACTAAATAAACTGATCTTTTGTTTTTATTTTTGTTTTGTTAGAATACTCCATCTACTATGGGCTACACACCAACATGGATTTCTTCTCTCTCCCAAATCCGTGGAGCTGTCCCAACTTCCTTGCCACAAGGACTCCCACTCCCTTCATTTCCTGGGCCATTATCATCATATGGAATGCCCCATGTTTGTCAGTACAATGCTATGGGGGGCACAGGGTATCCAGTACAGTGGGTAGGAATTTCAGGAACAACACAGCAGTCTGTAGTAATTCCTGCCCAACATGGGGGACCATTCCAACAAGGGTTGACTTTGCAGGCCTTTCCAGCTCCAGTGCAGAATCCACCTACAATCCCTCCTGGTCCCAAATGAATCAGAGTGTAGATAATGAAGAAAAGTTTTTTTTTTTTTTTTCAGAATACCTGAGATCTTAAAGTTTCCTCTTCTTGAGTTCTACATTTTCCCTCATTTGAATTTAATTTCAACTATATTGTTGTTCCAGTGTGGTATTTTATATAGTTCATCATTCTGTAGAAATTTCCGGTTTGCACATAGAACACTGCACACCAAAATTTTTTCACTTCAAATCCTATCCTCTTTGATACTTGATTTTTTAAAGAATACTGTTCAGAATGCTTTAATAAGCTCGGCTTGAGCATTACCATTTCCAGGATACTTCCCATGCACTGCTAAGAAGCCCCCATTTTTAACTGTTGCTATCTGCAGCTGGATAATACTTTTCTTTAAAATATGTAAAAATTACTTAGAGTGATTCTCCCCAAACATGGATGACGTGAGACCTTCTAATAGCTGGGGTCTTCTGGGATTCTTCACTTGAGTATCTTTAGTTTACCTTTCACAGCAGGCAAAGTAACTTACTACAGGAAATGTTTTTGATGTATAAAACTAGAATAACTTTGTCAACCAATACATGAGTCCTTTTTAATGTGATTTTCTTCCTGTCATCACAGCAGAAAGAGTGAAGCCTTGTTTTTAGTGAGGGAAAGGAAAAAAACAGAACTGTAACAGTTCCTTGATTCTACAGATATGATAGCTTGCTTTAGGATTTTGGTAATAATTCAAAGCAGCTATATCTTGTTTCTCATGTGCACATTACATTGGTTTTGAGCATCTGAGAAGTGTTGTTTTGCTTGCATTCTTTTTCCAGGGGTGTATTGCAACTAGTATGAATCTTATTTGGGATGTATCCTTACATTCCTAACAAAGGGGATTTAATTTACACCTCTGTTGATCTATTTTTCTGCAATGAAATATACTTGACACAGTGGGTTGTGTAAGGTTTTGAGATTGACACAAAAAAAAAAAACACTGGCTTTACAGGGTTCTAAGAAATGTGGGGTATATACCCCTACAGTGAGATAGTGGAACCTAGAAAGATACTATTTAAGTTGTCTGTAGCTTTTTTGGGTTACTTTTTTTGTTATAATTCCTTATTAGTTTATAGTGTGTTAGATGATTTTAGATCATAGATTGAGTTTGGCAGCCTCTTTAGAATCAAGAGAGATCACTGTCAAGTTGCACTTTACTGGGTTTTATCCAGTTTTAGGAGGAAAGGAGGCAATGTCAAAATGTGCACCTTTGGTTTTCTAGAAGGTGAATACTTTTAAATGCTGGTCACACGGTTACCTAGTTCTCAGTCTGTAAAACCCAAATAGAATTCTTAAATGGTATTTTTTGGCTACCACATACATATACATGTTCAATGTACTTATCGTACAACTCTAAAGATTTCAAGGTTTTTTCCAGAACATGTTTATCTAGTTGGGAGTTCTGTCTTCTAGTAAATATTCCAAGTTGTTGCTCAACATTGCTAACAGATTTTCCTCCATATTCCTCTAAGAATTATATCGCACAGGATGGCCAGGTAATGAGGAAAACTTAATGGGTGTACTTCTTTTTTGTTTTGCACAGTCTACTTTGTGACATTCATTGGGCAGCATTGTGACAGTCACTATTGATAAGAGGCATTTTTTTCATAAAATATCCTTTATTTTTAATGAATTTTCCCAAATTTTACATAAGAATTTATTTTCTTTTACATTACTGGTTTGCAAGTTGAAGTGGTTTTAAGACATTATTGTAATGCACATCCTTATATTGTGGTGTTTTGATTAGCACAAAAATGCTCCTAAAACCCATAGTTCTTTAAATTTGTGTTTCATTATAAGATTTGGCTTTATGTAACTACACTGAGATATATATCCTATAAGATAAAAACACTACAGGTTTTATGACCTCTTTTTCTGTAGTTACAATCTTTATAAACAGTATACCCCAGGATGAAAAGCTCCATGGATGACGTGTACAATTACACTTAATAATGGCTGCTCTACGTCATATGTTCTAAATTTTGTCATCACTTGTTTACATATAATTCCTCATTCTTGTTTGCCTGCAGACTTTTGCAGTGCCTTGTAATACTGAGAATCTTTTCAGGTTTTTACTGGAAAGAAAAGTAGTCTTCTAAAGTTTGAAGATGGTGAATAGTATACTGCTGTCTCCATGCTGATAGCAGTAGCTGGGTTAGCATATATGTTATGTATACATTATGTATATATAACGTGTATACATTTAAAAACAGAAAAAAATGAGTTTGTGCAGAAATGAAGAAAACCAAGTTATTCATTAATATTGCTGTTGGGGGGTTACATTTTCCATTACTTAAATATTTGATTCAGATTTGAGCTGAGTATTGGCTAGTTTTCTACCTAGGGGTTTTGCATTATTTCATACTTTTCCTAAGTCATATAATAGTGCTGTTTTCATCCTTGCCTTAGATATTTTTCATCCCCAGAAACAAATAATTCCTGAGATAAAGCTCAGAAATTCCTTTCTTACTTGACAGGGCCCACTATGTAAAAGGGCCTTTTACTCATTTCCAAAAACACACAAAACTATCCTTTTAATTTTCTTGTAGGAGAAAAAAAGGTTGTACTTTACCCATCATATTTGTAAAATTTATTTGTAGGGGAATACTCTGTATGTCCAGACACCATGTTTACTTCTCAAAGTGCAAGTCTGGTGAACAGTACTGTATCTTCATATGTGGCAATGTGTACATTGCATCATGAAGTACCTGCTGCTATGTCTGTGAAGTTGGGTATAACATCATAAAAATACAAAACCAGTGTTGGTGTAAGTCTAATGAAAGTAACCATATCTATATTTTTCTGTTTTTTATCCCTTCGTTGCTAGTTTTATATCAAGCATGAGTTCTTACAGTTTGACAGCAAATTTATCTGTGAACATTTAAAAGGCACTTTTCTGCTGTGAATTTTGGATTAAGTGTAGAATTATCATTTTAGAATTCCAGATTTAATTCCAGTCCAGTTACTTTTGTTTATCTACCTCATTTTCAGTGCTGTTTTGGATGCACAAGTAAACACTGCCTGTGAAACTTGCTTTTTTGCCTTGATTCTCAGTATTCTTTCATATTATAAATCTGGCTTTCCTCTTTGTCCCAGCATTAACCATGAGCTTGACTTAAGAGGGACATCACTTTGCCATCAATCTATGTTTAAGTGATGAGAGCTAGGTGCCTATGTAAAGTAAATTTAGGATATTTGGGAATGGCAAGCACAGAAATAAATCTAACTGGTTGCAATATAGAACTTAATTGTAGGATTTAGTTCTGAAATAAACAGATGGTTAAAATGTACCTAAATTAGACAGTCCAGTGCCTGTAACTTTGCATATTTTTTTATTAGAGATGCATTTCTCATCTCTGTGCCTAAAGGGCTATGGTTTGAAATTGCTTTAACTACTACAGTGAATATTTGACAAACACTACAGCAATGATCTGTCATTCAATGTACTAGCATACTTCTCGGTATTTTCAATGATATTTTGCTACCTTAAAATGGCTGAATGCATTTAAGCTGAGTTGTACTTGATGGTAAGGGTTTTATATAATTGTTTATCTAATTTCTAAAATTTATAGAGGCATTAACTTTCTTCTTTGCTGTATTCTTCAAGCAGTGAAAATGCATCCCCCCAAAAATTCAGCAAATGTTTGTAACCAGATGTTACTTGTTTCACATGTTTACTGTGTAACACTATAGCATATTTAATATTAGTAAAATTGTATTTCATAGTGCATAAATACATTCCTGAGGCATATTTTCCATCTGTTTGGAATTCACTTACTTCATACTTCCATTTGGTTCAGAAAATAATTGAGCCATTTGAGGTTGTATCTGGGCCATTTTTCTGAAATAGTGTTTTTTCTTTCTAGTCTGTAGCTTATTGTGGGCTCCTACAAAAATAGTGTGTAGAAAAGGCCATTGATTCGGTGAATGTAATTTCTAGGTTTAAATTTTTAACTACATATTAGAAATTTGAAGCATTCAAACTTGCTAAAATTCTTCTGAAGAGAAATGACTATGAAAATTGTATGGAGCCAAGGGTTTTTAGGTCACACTGGAAATAATAATTCTTTTTCTCAAGAATGGACACAAACATCGGTCAGAGACCTTGACAGCCAATTTAGGAAGGGGTCTGAGGCAGTAACTAATTTACACTAAAATTATATTTAGCTGAGATAGCTGGAAGAGTGTATAAATGAACAGGTCCCATTCTGTAAGGTTTTCTTTTAATTAAAAGCAACTAAAGGGTTAATAGTCAAGAAAAAAGGGAAGAGACTGTGCTGTGAGACAAAAAAATGTGCCATTGTGAAATAAATTCTTGAATGTCCACTTATCATCCTTCTAGGTTTTTTTTTTTTTTAATTGCATTTCTTTAGTGTTATAAGTTACGATTTGAGATTAAGATTCGTGGTCCAGCACATAATTTCGGCAGATATAGTGACAAATCAGAAAGTACAGTTCTTCAAGGTCTTTCATGCTCAATCAATCACTTAAAGGTATAATTTGTTTGATATGAATATTAAGCATGTAGACCTAATGCAGCATGGGAGCCACTCAGGAAGTTTATGCAGCTGATAAACTTTCATGCATAATTTACTCTGAAGTATGCAGAATTTCAGCCACTTTTCTACACTTAACATTTAGTTGTATATGTGAACTCCTTTCTGAAATGGGGAATGTAGCATTATATAGAATGTTGTTAAATTTAATTTTAGTCCTTTTTGACATTAAGTTTTCGGGAAGGGGTAAACCAAGTGATCTGCCTTTCAGCAATAGTCTGATTTTGGTTCTCTGAAACTGTGATTTTTCTTTCATTTGTACTCAAACCATTGTTAAGTATTTTGTTTTCTTTCCTGGAAATTTTGTTTTGAAACAGAAAATAAAGGCTGTGTTAAATGACTATGTTATCTTATTAAAATGCTGTCATAATTACTGCAGTATCTGGTTTAAAAAGGTTCCTTATTTATCAAATATAATATACATACAATGAAATTTAGTCATATACATTATGTTAACCTAAAAAAATCCAGACCCTCCCCCCAAAAAACATAACTAAGTCACATGTTATTTGTTGACTCACAGTTCCTACCGATTTTCATTTGAGCCTATTGTCCACATTCCCAAAGGAGCTATAATTGTAATTTACTGTGTTAGCTAGAATTTTTCACTATGATACTTTTAAGGCACAGGACAATCTTATACGATAGGTGTCTTCTACTACCTCTACAGAACAGATTTGAGGATTGCTGAAAATAGCACTTAATAGTGTCACAAAATCCTAAGTGATGAAGCCTGGATCCAGATCAAGGTCTGTATTTTCAGCTCATGGGAAACACTCAGGTCATATTGACTCTCATATGTACTGTGTACATAATACTAAGTACATTTAGAATAATCAGGGCTGGAGATATAGGGCCCTTCCTGGCAACCTCCCCAGTACCAATAAAAGAAAAAAATTATGTAATTTTTTAAAAATTTGAGTCCGGTGTAGTGATGGTGACCAATGCAGCCACCAACCCGTCTCAGCTCCTGCCGCTGGAGCTGGTGGACAAATGTATAGGATCAAGAATTCACTTTGTAATGAAGAGTGATAAAGAAATTGTTGGTACTCTTTTAGGATTTGATGACATTGTCAATGTGCTGCTGGAAGATGTCACTGAATTTGAGATCACACCAGAACGAAGAAGGATTACTAAATTAAATCAGATCTTACTAAATGGAAATAATATAACCATGCTAGTTCTTGGAGGAGAAGGACCAGAAGTATGAGTGGATTTTCTTACAGATTCCATTTTGTATTATAATGGCATAAAATTGATATTTTTAAAATTTCTTAATGTTTAAATTCTATAAAGTTTCCCATTAAAGGGAAAAATCTGTGAAGATGTATACATATTTTTCTGGTTTCTCTTCAGATAAATCTTTGTCTTTTATTAAGTTAATCATGATTATCTTGTAAAAAAAAAAAAGTTTGTTTTTTTGAGGACTACAAAACAAAGCTGTTTTGGATAAAAAAAAATTAAAAATAAAATTTGAGGGCTTGGGATATAGCTCAGTAGAATAAGTGCTTCCCTGGCAAGTGGAAGGACCTGAGTTCAATCCCCAGTTCCACGAAAAAAATAAAATATTTAGTACAGCGTCTAACAGGTCTCACTACACAGATCAGACTTGTAGTGATCCTCCTGTTTTCTGCCTCAAGCACTGGGATAACAGGTGTGTCCCACCAGGCCCAGTCTCAATCCTGTCTCAGCGTGCCCCTGGGGCAGGATCAGCACATCATGCCAGGGATCAAAGCCTGGTCTTGTGCCTGCCTAAGCAGATGCTTTAGTCTGCTGAGCTAATCTGGTTGGCCCTTTTTTATCTTAATTGTATGATTCATTTTTATAATTTCTACATATCTTTTCTAAAATCGTGTCCATTGTTTAGAATGTCCAATGGGTGTAAACTTACTAAGGTGTACTTCCTCTCATGTGCTGCACTTACGGTTTATCTTAAGAAAAAATGTTCATTTGGGAGTTGAAGATGTGGCTTGGTGGTAGACTACATGCCTAGCATTGTTCAGGCCCTACACTTCATCTTCTACACTAAATATAAGAAAAATACACAGGTAGAAATATTCCCACACCTTTTTTAGCAGTCTAAAATCAGTTGAGAAATGTCATACTGAGTCAGCTCTCTTAATCTTTTGATAATTGATATAGAAGAACTGTGCATGTTTAAAGAATCCTTGAGAGGAAATAAAATAGGCCTATTAGAAATATTTAAGGTATAGGCACAGTGGCATATGACCGTGCCTGTAATACCAGTTACTTAGGAAGCTGAGGCAGATCACTGCATCTAGGAGTTGATAGCCACTTGGGTAACAAAATGAGGACCTAATCCTTTTTAAAAAATAGCCCAATGTAGTCCCACACAGTTGTAATCCCAGCACTCTGCTAAGATGAAGCAGGAAGATTGCAAATTCAAGTCTAGCCTGGGCAACTTAGTGACTTGTTGAAATACTCTCAAATAAAAATAAAATTATCTGAGTATGTAGCTTACTACAAAGACCCTGGATTGCATCCCACAACCTATGGCATGGCCATAATCTGTACAATAGAGGGTAAGGCAGTAGGATGGTTTAGAAATTCAAGGTCAGCAAACCCATGTGGAAGAATTCATTGTCTCAATAAAAAAAATGCTGTAGATTAGATGAGGCTTTTATTTTGGCTAATACTGTACTAGTGGTGATTGAGTCCAGAACTTTCACACTGAGCTACATCTCCCAGTCCTTGTTATAAAAAGGTTTTATTTTTGAGACAAGATATAACTATGTCACTAAATTGCCCAGGCTGGGCTTTAGTTTGTGATCCTCTTGCCTCAGCCTCCCAGAATACTGAGATTACAAGCATGTACAACTGCACCATGTTAGATGTGGGTTTAATTATCTTGAATTACTGACCCAATGACTCAAGCTTTCTATCTTAGGTGATCCCTAATTAGGAAGCAACAAGTTATGTAGATAAGCAAATGGTTTTTGAGTCACAGATACTTTGAGCCTCTATCTCATTTATAAAATGAGATATATTAAATGACATATATGAAAACATTACCTGTGTCCTTAATTGGCTAGTTTGCTTATTATTAGACAATGTTGGTGGCTTTCACACTAAATTTGCACTTGAGAAATTTTAGAAATAGCCCTAATTACTTCAGTTAATTTAGATACCCTTTGCAGTCTAGGAGACCTGTATTTTGTGAACTTAGGAAAACCATTTAATTTTTCAGCTATAATATCTTTTATATAAAGTATAGCTATCTCATGAGGGTTATGTTGAGAATAAATAAAGTATCATACAAAGGGCTTAGCACTGTGCCTGCTACATATAATAGGTTTGCTCAAATAATGTTACCCACTAAGAGGACTTTATGCTTGCTTGCTTTTCTCTCTTTTTTTTTTTTTTTTTTTCTTCCCTGGGGATGGAACCATGGGGCAGTCTACCACAAAGCTATGTGCCTAGCCCTTTAATGATTTTCTTAATTTTATGACACATACTCAATACTTTTCCCAATCTAGTCTTGCTCCTGCCTCAGCCTCCCAAGTACCTGGGATTACAGTTGTGTCCTATCAAGCCGTGGTAGAGCCTTATTTTAAAAGAGGAAAATCCGGGTGTGGTGGATTGCACCTATAATGTCAGAACTCAGGTGACTTCCACCACCTCCGAACACTGCCACACTGGGATCTTGCTTCCAGCACATGAATCTTTGGGTGACACACTCAATCCATATCAAAATCATAGCATTGTAGCCTTTGACCCTCAAGTTTTCTCTTCCTTGCAATGCAAAATGCACTTGTTCCACGTAAATAATCTCAGTATCCTAACTGGTTTTAGCATCAAGTCAAGGGTGAACCTGTAAAATAACAAGTTATTAGACTGGGATTTAAAGTGCTTGATCAGCATGCTTAGGGATCTGGGTGTAAGCCCCAACGTGGATTGAGTGTATATTGTGCCAGCATAGAATAGTATGACAGGAACAACAAAAAGGAGAGATAAAGAGAAGTTCAATCCCTGGTTCCGCTTAAAAAAAAAAAAAAAAGTAGTAATGGGCCCAGCAGATATAAATTAAATCCAACAGCTCTTTTCCAGCATCATGAGGACACAGCGGTAGGACGTGGGATCTCAAGGACTTAGGCAGTTGTGCTTCTGTAGCTTTCCTACCTGCAGCCCATGAGGCTGCTGGTCAGTAGACACTTGTGTTTTTTTCTTTTTCATTCTAGCATTGTATGCTGCCAATTATCTTTCTGGGATATCAAGTTGAAATGCCATTCTCAGAGTTCTACTAGATAGTCTAGTGGAAAATGTCTACAGTGGCTGACCTCTGCCTAGCCCTTTAGGCTTTGTTTTGAAATCTTGGTGGAAGCCAGCAGATCCCACAGCTCTTGCACTTCAGTATCACCTGTATTGCAAGGTTGGCCACTTGCTGCCTTTAGAACAGTGGCAAAAGCCATTGCTGGGCCTACTTGCACCATCATCACAGTGACCATGAGACACTTCACTAGAAAGCAGTGAGAACAATTCCAAGGTAGTCATGGGTAGCAAATTTATGGAAAGCACCCTTTGCCTTGTTTTTCAAAAGTATCCTGTCCTAGGCCTCTGGGTCTGTGGTACGAATGGCAGCCGCAAAAATTGTTGAAATGTTTTAGAGACCTTTTGCTTTATTGTCTTGATTATTAGCACTTGGCTCCCTTATAGCTGTGTTCATCTTATGAAGCTGCATTCTCATTTATCATCTTAGGAAGCTGCATTCTCATTTTGTTCTGAACAAACTTTGTATAAATTTTTACTGCTTTGTTTAGATATCTTTTTCTAACAATTCTATTCCATGACTTAAATTCAACTTTCCACAAAACCTTAAAGTATGGACACACTGCAGGTAAGTTCTTTGCAGAGCATGTGACAAGATTGCCTTTAGTTCCTAGTCTCTTATAGAGTATTTCTCACTTTTCCTCAGCATTCTGGGCATAGCCACTTGCTGAATTTTTAAAAGATGTTTGAGCTCATTCTTAATTTCCTTTGGACCTTTGCCATAGTCACTTGTACTGCTCTGTTTAAGCATTCTAAGCTGACTCCTTTTATCTTTTCTTTTTGTCAGTTCCTTCAAATTCAATGTTCCCACTCAAGTTTCAAAGCTGCTTCCATATTTTCAAGTATTGTTATACCAACTCTCCCCATTTCTTGGTATCAGTTTTCTGTATTAGTCTGTTTTGTGTTGCTATAGCAAAATACCTGACATTGATTACATTATTTTTTTAAAAGGTTGATAGCAAAGCCTCAGAAACAATGAGGTGGAGTCTAACAATGATAGCTCTGTATTTTTCTTTTGAAACAGTTTTCTCTACATATTCACCCCCATTTCTAGCAAAGGTAATCAAAGGAAAAGTGATTTGTTTGTAATATAGCATTAGTGTCATTAACCTAGGCTAATTACTAACATAAATATAACAAAAATTGTGATTTTCTTCATAGGCTCTTGAAAATTTGCTGTACTGATACTTTTGTTTTCTTGAGACAGAGTCTCACTATGTAGTTTAGGCTGGACTCAAACTCAGCAATCTTCTTGCGTCAGCCTCCCAAGTACTGGGATTACAGATGTGTACCAGTGTGCCTGGCTGCTGGAACTTTTATACAGAATCTCAGATTAAATTTTTATTTTTTTGCATTTTAATTTATTTTGAAGAATATAAACAAAAGCAAACACACATAGCAGATGCAAAGACCAAACAGGTAGTATACAAAATACTTATGTTACATTTTCAAATCAAGAATAGCAAATTAACAATGGTTGTCATGGGGGCCAGGGAATTGGCTCAGTGAGTAAGCCCTTCCCTGGCAAGTGCAGGAGCTTGAGTTCAATCCCCAGTTCCACCAAAGAAAATGGTTGTCATCCTACCTATTTTTATCATCACATCTGTTACTCAGATTGACATATAGTTATGCATGATTGAACAAAAAAACCTGAGTAATAATGCTTGCTTTCAATAAACCTTAATTATGTCTCTTGTCTAAAAAATGATTAAGGGTCATCCAAATAGCTTAGTGGATTAAATCACCTGCAAGCAGGTGCAGGGAAGGGGGTTCAGTCTCCTGGCCTGCTGTGCCGGCTCTACCCACGGGGTGTGCTGAGACAATTGAGACCGGGCATAGTAGTGCATGCCTGTAATCCCAGCTCTTGGCAGGCTGTAAACAGGTGGATCATTATGAGTGATCTAGTAGTGGGACCCTGAACACCATGTAGACCCTCCCCTAAACTACAAAAAAATTAATGAATAAATAAAGATTAAACATTTATTTTTATTTTATTTTATTGAAGTACAAATATCAGTTTCAAGACACCTTAACAAGACAGATTTGACAAATTAATACATTGCAAACTTTTCATGATGTTGGTATTGTACAAGGTGCATACATGATATTATATTTACAGATATTATTTTAGCAGATGTCTCATCAGTAAATTAAGGGTGTAGCTGCTTACTTATCTTATTTTTTATACATGAATTATACCAAAAATTCAATAATTATTTTCCTAGTTGATGACCGTAGTACTAGAAGCCGACATAATATCCTGTCCAACCACCATTAGTGCAGTTCTTGCCTCTCGTAGGATTATGTAGAAGCAAAGCGTTATCTATCCCAACTGTACTGTGTATACACACACATCATGATTTTTTCTTTCTATACCCCTTCCTTTGTGTATACCTGTCAAAGGTGGGCGCTCCATTGTCATTCAACTAACTTAGGTGCTTGAACTCGACACCACAGTCCAGCATTCCACAACAATAGTAAAAATATGGAACGCTTCACGAATTTGCGTGTCATCCTTGCGCAGGGGCCATGCTAATCTTCTCTGTATCGTTACAATTTTAGTATATGTGCTGCCGAAGCAAGCACAAGATTAAACTTTTAAAAGCTTCTTGAAGCTACAAAATCAAGCCAAGTACTCACTGTGAAACTAGTAGTTACAGATTTGAGTGAATTTCTGACTAAGCATCTCCAAGTTATTTTGAAGTTCCTGTGCCTGCAAAGAAGTAGCAGTTTTATCCACCTTCAAAGAGTACTATGTAAAAGAAAAAGAATACCATGTAAACCATATATTTGTGATACCAGGCCAGTTTTTCCAAAGGAGTCTCTGCTTCACAGTGTTAATCTCAAGACACTTAAAGCTGTCTGGACATATTTCAAAATACAATATTTGAAACAAAACCTTGGTAATATAACCACTTGTTATAAAGAACAGATTCTCATTGAACCACTGCAAATAACTATATTGCCATAAAAATAATATATTAAACAGTTTGAGTTGTCAGATAAAGAGAGAAAATGTGAATGTTTTTGTTTCACAGAATTAGATGTTACCAGGCCAGAGAGAGGGCTCAGCAACATAAGCATCTGCCTGGCAAGCACAAGTTCTGAGTTCAATCTCCAATAGTACAAAAAGAGGAGAAAGGGGAGGAGGAGGAGCAGATGTTACCAAATTTCTGTAAGGAATAGAAACCTTAAAAAATGTTTCCTAGACATTATGGAAAACAAAAGTATATCTGTAAATATATCCCATTATATCTTATTCTGTTTTTCTTAACAATTATGCTTGAATCATTCATGTAAATTTATGAGATGTTAAAGCTAGCCACTATCTTATTTCTCTTCTGTTGTTGACAAGTCAGGCAACATTTCACAGAAGAAACTACAAAACTAAACATGGTTCTTTCTCTTTTTTAACTTTTTCTGATTGAATTCTTCCTGAAGTTTATATTTCCAAAAGTTAACTATCATGTTATAGAGTAGAAAGGGTAGGAAATTAATATCTCAAAGGTACAGGAAGATTGGAAGCTTTTCCAAGAAAACATTTAGGATATATTGGATAAGATATAGAGGAGAAGAGCCGGGCGTGGTGGCGCATGCCTGTAATCCCAGCACCTGGGAGGCTGAGGCAGGAGGATTGTTGTGAGTTCGAGACCAGCCTGAGCTACAAAGTGAGCTTAAGGCCAGCCTGAACTGCATAGTGAGACCCTGTCTCAAAAAGACAAAAAAAAAAAAAAAAAAAAAAAGATATAGAGGAGGATTCAAAATGAATGGCCAGGCAACATAGAATTCTAAGAATTCAATTCAGGATTCTACAAGTGCATGATGGTACTAGCATGAGATTCAGAAGTCAAGCTAACGTTTATTCATATAAACCTAAATCTTTTTCCATGATATTTTCTCAATAATTTCCCATCTATTCACCAGCAAATGGAGGAGGTAGGGGCTATCAGAGATTCCACAGAACTGAATAGAAGTCTCAAGATGACAAAAAGGAGAAGCAGAAGTAAATGGGAAAAAAACAGGTCTGAAAGGACCTAGTTTGGGGAAGATCTTGTTTCCCAAAAGGCCAATGAAGTTCACTATCTTCAGCAAAACTAATGCCAACAAGAAAGGGAATCAACAGTGGAATGGAGCACATAGTGGGGTTTAAGAAGAGGTTTTAGTCCATTGAAAAGATCCCATGGGAGAAACAGGATACAACTGAAACTTACAGCCTAAACTGGGAATGGTAGTGCATGTCTATAGTCCTAGCTATTCAGGAGCTTAAGGCAGGATGATTCTTTTACCTCAGGAGTTCAGTATTAGAGTAGGCAACATAGTGAGATCCTTTTTTTTTAAGCTATAGGCTAGGCATGGTGGCACATACCTGTAATTCCAGCAGTCCGAAGGCCGAAGAAGGAGGATCATGTCAAGTCTGAGGCCAGCCTTGGCTATACAGTGAGTTCAAGGCCAGCTTGAACTACCTAGCAAGAACCTGTCTTGAAAAACAGAAAGCAGGGGTCGGGGAGAAAGCTCAGTGGAATAAGCGCATCCCTGTCAAGTGCAAGGGCCTGAGTTCAATCCCTGGTTCCACCAAAAAAAAAAAAAAAAAAAAAAAAAAGCAAATAAAGATACAGTCTGAATATTAACATCTAATTAAGCTGACTTGATATATAATTTAAATACACACACACACACACACACTCAGTTTCAGCCAAGATAAATAGCAAATATTCCTTTACATTTTTTTTTTCTTTTAAACTTTGTCTCAGCAGACTAAACCAAATCTTAGGCAGGCACAGGGATCAGAGTTCAATCCCCAGCATGCTATGCTGGCTCTGCCCCCAGGGCAAGCTGAGATTGCAATTGAGACTGGGCATGGTGATCCATGCTTGTAATCCCATTGTTTGGGAGGCTGAAAACAGGATCATTATGAGTCCAATCTGTGCAGTGAGACCCTATAGACCCTGTACTAAGTACATTAAAAAACAAATTAAAATAAAAATAAACTTTGTACCTCTTACATGATTTAGAAGTAAAACTAGTCTTTAAGCCTAAACAAATACATATGAGGGGGGCAGGGGAGGTGGCTCAGTGGAATAAGTGCTTCCCTGGCAAGCTCAAGGGTATGAATTCAATCCCCAGTTCCATTAAAAAAAAAATACATATGAGACATTTTCTCATATGATCCAGAGACACTAAAACATACTAAACGACTCTTGCATCCTGCTCCATCCCACGCGGCCGACTCCGCCATCCTCCTCCATCCCGCCCACGCCCGCCCAGCCAGAGACCAGCCTGAGACAGTGGCTGACTCCAGCGGCCTCCTGGTTCCCGTGCCAAGCTTGCCCAGCGAGAGCGAATTTACAGGACTCATCAGGCTTCCCAGATCAGTGAGAGTGTGGTGAGTCTGAGGGAGGGCCTTTGGCTTCTTCCCACGCGCGCTACGCAGATCCCTGTCCCCAACCCCTCCATGCCA
>PVKA01013947.1:28626-53801 GCA_004027165.1 Ctenomys sociabilis | reverse complement strand
ATACATATTTCTAATAAAATAATCATGTTAGGGACAAAGAGTGGAAGTACCCTAACAGTTTAACCACTGGTGTTCCCAAAATGGACTAACCACAACTATATAAAGTTTCAAAATCAAGTGGCACTCACACTAGTACAACTTTGCCCTGAATCTGTTCAAAGCCTGCCCTTCAACTCCTTCACCCTGTGGGGAAGCCTGCCCCAAAGGTCTCACTCCTAACCCTGCCCAAACCAGTCCCTGCCCTTCTCCACTAGCTACGTGCAGCTCCTGCTGACTTCAAAGGCTGTGTAGTTACACATGCTGCTCAAAAGCTGGAAAACACGTGGCCTTTGTTGCAAGCTGACATGCACCTAAGCTTTTAAAATATGACCTTAAAAGCACTCTCGCAAGACCCTCACATAGCAAATATAAGTGCTTTGACAATGCCATCTAATTCTCATGATCTCTGAGTCATTTCATTCTCCTGACCAGGAGAACACAACAAAATTTACTACAAATGTAATACATATGGCATGCATAAAGACCTAAAGATGCTGTGATGGGATGCATAGAGGCTTATAACTTAATGAGGCATATAAAATAATAATCAGTATTTAAGATATCCATAAGTCCTACCTGAAAAGTATAACCGAAGGTTTTTGAAGTCATGAATGAAAGTAAAATTAATTGCAGCTGGAAATCAGAAGAGAAAGCAATATGTAAACTTCAACTTACAACTAAATACAGCTTGAGATCTTTGAAAGAGTAATCACTCTCACCCCTAGATCCCCAAGAACTAGCACAACTCAGATAGCAAACACTCAGTAAAGATGATGGGTTGAATTAAAATAGAAGGGATATGAAAAGCAAAAGCATTCTAGATGGAAGGGAAATGATATAAGTACTGACACAAAGAAGAGAAAATGCAAAGAATGTTTCAGGGAATGGCACCTCTGATGTACGGAAGACTATAAAAAAAAGTAGTTGGTGGTCAGATCATGGAAATCTTTAAATGTCATGCCAAGAAGTTAGGATTCTATAGTAAAGACAAAGGAACTGATGAGAGTTGTGCTCTAAGAAAACTCTCACAAGAGTACTTAGGATGATTTTGATCAGAGCTGACATTGAACGGAGCAAAGCTATTAAATAAGCAATTCAATAAATAAGGCCACAAAAAAAAAAAACCAGCAGAAAAGTATAAAAACAAGGTATAAAAAGTAAAGCTATATTAATGTGCTGAGCTGTGAAAGGCTCAAGTCAACAACTTCTGACATTGCCAGTCCCACTACTATTATGGACTACTGGACTATATTGGATTATTTTGCTGAATTCATGCACCTACAATACTTAAATGTCAATGGAATGCCCATCTCTGACAAAGCTAAACAAAAAGGGGGATACAAACGATGGACCATTTTGTATCTGTATATACAAAATAGGATAGATACACAGCTACTTTCTCTTAATTCAATGAGAAGAAAAATTTGTACTAATAGTGTTTTGACAGGATATCATGTCTGCATCTTGTACTATGAATAAGCACAACAATATGCAATGTATTAATTATTGAAACTGTCCTACTAACCAGTTTTGAAACTGTCTCATTGCTATTTGTTTCTCAATAAAATTAATAAAAATAAACAAATCAGACAAAAAGAAAGTCAGCTCTGAACTGGGACAAAACCAACATAAGTGGAAAGACACCATCAGAGAGCAAAGGCACCAATCAAGTACAACTCACGGTGCTTGGAGATGCGGGGAAAGGGAGAGAAAACAAGTCTGACTGCTTGAAGCTGGTTGACTAGATGACAGCAATGCCCAGGAATTCACGTAGAACGCAGGAAATCATCCATTCCTGGAAGACGATGAATCGAGTGGTACAGGCCTTAAGCTGCCGCCTCAACACACATCTGTGGGAAATGGATCTATAGTCAAGGTCTCAGTCACCTACCCAGCTGAGCCCTGACAATGGACGAGATCACAGGGGAAGGAAGCCACCCTGCTTTTTATTGTAAAATATGAGAAGCTCTTTTTGAGTATTCTGTAAAGGAAACTATATAAACACGAAAGTGTCTCATTCCTTTCTGGCAACAAGCTAGATGATCATATTTCCCCATTCCCCCAGACTACCAAGGTGCACACATGTGTTCAATTCTCATTATTTTCATGGTTGGAAATTTCTTGGTCTAATTTTCTCGGTCTTATTTTAGTTACATCTTTTGTGTAGTCCTACCTCTTCACTTCCATTTTTATGTTATTAATTTAATGCACCCAACACTTCTCTAAGTCATTTTGAAAAAAACTAAATGTAATTGTAAGAAATCACTGCAAATCCTTTGCAGAAAAGCAGGACATAAATACACTTCAAATTAAAATTAAATTCCTTTTACAGAAGATATGTAACTCCTTATGAATTATAGGAATGCTTCTCTCCAAATAAGAAAGCCTGATAAATTTTAAATAAGCTTGTGTCTTAAAAAGCAAATTAAATAATGATTAATTTCATCACAAAACAAGTCAGCCTCACAGATTCTCAGTCTAAATTAGGCACTCCAAGTGATACAACTAAGAAAATCTAAGTGATAATTAGAAATGGCAAACAAAATTGAATAGTAAGGCATCTACGATAATAACACAAATCAATAGGAAATGCTGTTTACAAATATTCAATTTATATGCAACTGTTAAGGTGAGAAGCTCCTGAACACAGCAAGCCACAATGACAACTTAATAATAAATGCCATACCCATTCCCAGCAGAGGTACCCGATGAATGTATATAAACTATGGTCTCTTTGTTCTTCTCTTGGGTCCAGCCTAATAGCAAAGCCCTTTTCTAAGCTCAGGGGCCTCCACTTACCCCACTGGCCCCTCACAAGTCCTATCTGTTCTATAGACAACTGGGAGTTTGTCCTCTAGCCTGGCAAGCCTTATCGTAAGCTCTGTTAGCTCCTTTTAACCAGTGACCAGGTCTCGTCCTCACTGGCACAGATCCTTAATACTCAGGCAGCTGGAGACCTAAGTGGAAAATTTGTAGCATACACCCAACTAGAAGTATGTTCTTTCTACACTAAATGGGTCCAAATACACCCCCAGGTACAAACCAGGAAGTGTAAGAGTCAGTCTAAAGAAAGCTTACCTTTTAAACAACAGTCTGCAGCTACATGCTTGCATAATTTGCTTAAATGTTATACCAAGAAAATGCAGCATTTGAAATAGGGCAGGTGTCCTTGCAGTCCCTGCGGTGGGTGCAGTCTCTCTGAAATGCTTTGCCAAGTGCAAATCTTTGCTTCATTGCTATTTCTAAGCTATCATGTATTGAGGACTGTGTGTACTAGACACTCACTTTTTAGACTCTGCAAAGGGAATATATATATATATATATATATATATATATATATATATATATATATATATATATATATGAAATAAACTCAGAAAGCCACATAAACTCAAAAGCCCTTGGTTTTTTGCTTCTTGAAAATACAACACTGCCTTTCTGAATAATTCTTCCTGCATTGAAGCAGCAGCTCATCAGTTTGATAAGGGTCTAAGTATTCACAGTCTTTCAACATGCATTCAGTGAATACTTCTACCTGTGGGTTTCAAGAAGAGTTGAGTTATTTCTTGAAGAATAAGTAGAGTTACTCAGTCAAAGAGAAACCCAAGGAGCCTTGCAGGTAGAGGGGAACCTGGGCTGCACCGCATAGACATGGAAGGCCTTGGAGGCTTCTTGCAACCATAGCAGTTCAGCAGCAATGAACACGTGGTGAGTGGTGGAAGGAGCAGAGAATAGAGGCAGTGGCAGATAATGAAGGAAACCGTATGTCGTGGGGAAAAGCCTGCTGAATGCGGATTTTAGCCAAAGAAAACCTTGATGAAACCGAAATTTTGAAAAGTCCATTTCACTGGTATTGACTTATGAAAAGGGAAAAGTCTGCATGCATTTTAATCTTTTGCTCTACCAAGTTCACATCCTCATGTCCTCAGATATTCCTGCATACCTTTTTCTCTTTGTTCTTTCTATCCCTCCCTCTCTTTCTTATCCTATCAGCTGCTGATACCAACACTGGATAAAACTGGAGCCTCACTTCTGTCCCCAACCAAACCCTCTGTACCAGGGCCTGTGCCTTTCAAGTGGAAAACACAAAACATCCAGCCTCCTCCTCCCCTTGTAAGAGGCCTCCCACCCACAGGACCCCTGGGCCCCACCACACCACACCTCATCAAGTGGGTGCTGCCTCTTTCTCCTATCTTTACCCCTCTGTCAGCTCTGCCTCAAAATGCTCAATGTCATCCCCCACAGGGCCCACCCTTTGCCCTAAACTCACTCCAACTTCTTTCAGAAAAGTTGTCTACATGCCCTGTTAGCTCATTAACCAGCTCCTCAAGTAACACCAAGTAGGCCTCTCACCTCCTACTGCTCCAGGAACACTGTTCTTTTCTCACCATTGTAAATCATCTCTTGATTTGCTTTCTACCCCTCTGGCATTTTTTCCACAGCCTCCTTTGTAGGGCATTTTGTTGCTTCTCTTCTTTTATATAATCTCTGCCTAAGTCATTTAACCCAATTTTATATTTCAATTGAGACATCATTTAAACGTCTTAAAACTGGCCCTTCCAAAGTATATAATTCTGTGGTTTTTCATTCTATTTATGATATTGGACAATCGTCACTGTCATCTAATTGCAGTACATTTTCATCACTCCAGAAAGACACTATAACTCTTCTCTCTAGCCTCTAGTAACTACTCTGGCAATTACTTTTGAACTCTGTGGATTTGCTTACCCCAGACATTTCATATCAATATAATCATACAATATATAGCCTTTTACAACTGCTTCTTTCACTTAAAATTACATTCTCAAGATTCGTTCATATTGTAGCACATATCAGTACCTCACGCCTTCTTATGACTAAATCACACTCCATTGCGTGGTTATACAATATTTTGTCCATTCCTTTATCAATTGGTGCGCTTTTAGGGTCTTCTTGCTCTTTTGTAATTATGAAAAATGCTTCTGGTAATATTTGTATACAAGTTACTGTGTATCTGTACTTATATTTTCATCTCTCTTGAGTATAGATTTAAGAGTTGAATTCCTAAATATAACAGAAATTATGCTTACCTTTTAAAGAAAATGTTAAATTGTTTTCCCAAATGGCTGTACACTCCTATCAGCAATATGAATCCCAATTTCCGCAAGTCCTCATTAACATGTGTTAGTGTCCAGCTTTTCTGTTACAGGCATTCTGGCAGGTGTGGAGAGGTATCTCACTGTGATTTGATCTGCATTTCCTGATCACGGGTGCACCTTTTCATGTGCATGCTAGCACAAATGGATGTTCAAATCCTTTGCCCATTTCTACATTGCGTTCTTTTTATTGTTATGAATTCTTAATATTCTAACTACTAGTCCTTTATCACACATGTGTTTTGCAAAACTTTACTCCCATTCTCTGGCTTTTCGTCATCATTATCTTTCAACGTACTAAAGCTTTTAATATTCATGAAGCCTACTGTAACTTTTTCTTTTGTCATTTGTACTTCTGGTACCACAGCTATGAACCTGTTACCTTAGCTAAAGCCACCAAAATTTGCACTTGTGCTTTCTTCAAAGAATTTTATAATTTTACTTCATAATTAGGTCTTTGATCCACTTTGAGTTAACTTTTAATTATGGTATAAATCAGGAAGCATAATGTGTTGAAAAAGCTATTTTTCACACATACACACACACACACACACACGTATGCACACTAAATTGACTTGGTAACCTTGTCAAAAATAAACTGAAGGAGCTGAAGAGATGGCTCCATGTTCTAAGCACCTGCCTGGCGAGCACAAGGACCCAGCTTCAGTCCCCAGTACCACATGCCATGCCCGCCAGGAACCATGGGTTCACTGTGCCAGTCATTGAAACCCAGCATGGGGGTGCACACCTATAATCCCAGCACTGGGGAGGCTGAAACAGGAGGATCACTACAAGTTGGAGCTGCAATAGTGAGACCCTGTATCAAATAAATAAGTAATCAATACATCTTTAAAAACTGACTAAAATACAGCTTATTTCTGGACTCTTACATCTATTTCATTCATGTGTGTGTCTATCCTTATGCCAGTATTACACTGTTGGGCAGCAAGTTTAGAACTGGGAAGCGTGAGTCCTTCAACTTTTTTGTTTTGTTTCTCAATATCGTTTTTGGCTATTTTATATCCCTTGTAGTTCCATAAGAATTTTAAGCGCCGCTTGTTGATTTCTCCCATCTAAGTACTAATCAAGCCCAACCCTGCTTAACTTGCAAGATCAGAGAGATAGGATGCTTTCAGGGTGATATGGCTCTAGAGAGCTCATCAATTTCTGGAAAAATAAACAAAGCTCATCCGGAATTTTGAAAATAATTCCATTGAATTTGCACATTGATTTGTGGTATATTATTATCTTAGAAATATTTTTCCCCAATTCATTAATGTACTATATTTTTCCATTTAACTTGCTCTTTTTTAATGGCATTTACAGTTCAGGGTGTGCAGTCTAATGATTATAAATATCAATGAATCATCAGAAACTGCTAAGTAACATATTCATGTCCAGCTCCCAACTTTTTCTCCTCACTTTCATTGGTGACAGGTTAAGGTGAAAGATTTATATGATCTGAAGAGAAACTACAGTATAACAACTTAAAAACATGAGTTATTAAACTGGGCATGGCGGTGCACACTGTAATCCCAGCACTTGAGAGGCTGAAAACAGGAGAAACACGAGGCCCTACCGACCCTGCAGACCTTCTCCTAAATACAGAATAAAGTTATTTCTTATTCCTCTGTCCCCGATCTATCAGCAAGTTATGATAAACATGCTGTCAAGTCATTTATCAGTCATTTGCATATGCTTTCCTCCATTTTCATCACCCCTTACTAGGTAACTGCAAAAGATTCCTAAACTATTGCCCTCCTGCTGCTTTGTCCACTGACATCCCAGTAATTACTGCATTTCTGGTGCATGGGAGGATGAGCCACATAAATAATTTTAAGTGCTCTAGGGGTCATCTTGCAAAAAGAAAATTGAAATAAGAAATATTAAATTTAATGATATATTTTATTAGACCCAACCTCTTAAAAATATAATTATTTCAATAAGTGAGCAATATAAAAATCATTAACAAGATGCTTTGTTCTGTTTTTGTAGCAAATGTATGAAATTTGATGCACATTTTCTACTTACAGCACATCTCAAATTGGATATTGAAGTTTTCTCAGAAATATGTGACCCACATGAAAAATGTATAAGATTTATTACTGAAAATGTGGCTTCACCTAGAAAATCAGACATGCATTTTCCAAAAACTACTTCCATCATGTTTTGAAATGTAGCTTTAAAGTTAATAAAATTACATAAAATTGAAAACCCAGTTTATCAGAAGCGTTAGCTACAGAAGCTACACGAGGTAGTGTCTACTGTCTTGAGAAGCACTGACCTACAATGATCTTCCTAAAATGCAAATCAGATTATGTCACTACCCTAATTAAAATCCTTGCTTAGGTCTATTTTGGGCACCAACTCCCCTCCTCTACTTTCCTTTGCATACATATTTCCCCCACTAAGCCCCAGTGACAGTAACTTACCTTACGTTTTACCAACACACAGCTCACCCCTTGGAGGCTTGCCACTACTACTACTTCTAAAAGGAATGCTTTTTCCTGTGCTTCTCATGGCTGATTCTGCTATGCTGTCCCCTACACATCTAGGCTTTCCAGACCAATCAATAAATATATTTCTCTTTTTTAAAGAGAATAAAAATAAATAAAGGATACAAAATTTCAAAACAAGATGATAGGTAATCAACAATAGTTGTTACATTGTACATTGGTATCTTCAAAGTAGTTGTTCAGATTACTAGATATAGGCATGCATGATCAAAAAAATTAAGCATTAATTGTTCCTTTCAATAAACTGAAATGCTCATCAATTGAAGAATGGGTAAAAAACGATGTGGTATTTTTATATAATGGAGCATCCCTCCGTTACAATGAAAGATAAATTCGAAGCTTTTACAGCTAAATAGGTGCAACTACACATCATACTTATGAGTGAAATAAATCAGTCTCACGTGTGTACACATCATATCATCTCTCTAGTGTAAGAAACTGAAAGAGTAAATAAAATCCTAAAGGTACTATAGATTTGTGAAAGGGAAAGAAACTGCTCAAAAGGAAAGAACTAGGATAAGGGAAAGGAGAAAAGAAAGAAGGAAGGGGGTATATATATATATATATATATATATATATATATATATATATATGACAGCTAAGATAATTATACTACTAATATGTTCCTCTCTTAATAGCCCCTATCAAGCCAACCAAATGGCTCAGCACATTAAAATGCCTGCAGGCAGGTGCAGGGCCTGGGGGTTCAATCCCCACGCCTGCTGTACTGGCCCCGCGGATCATGCTGAGATGGCAACTGAGACTGGCAGGGTGATTCATGCCTGTAATCCCAGCTCTTGGGAGGCTGTAAACAGGCAGATCGCTATGAGTCCAATCTAGTAGTGAGCCCTGAACACCCTGTAGACCCTTCCCTAAAAATAAAAGTAAAATAAAAAATAGCCTCTATCTATACCTTGATTAGTTCTATCATGGCATCTAGGCTGATTTATAAATGTGCATTTGCTATTTGATAACCAGGGGTCTCCAATAGATAGCAAGGTCTGTGATGACAAGGAGTATGTGCTTTTACATATACTCAGTTACTCACATTAATACACTATCATTCTGGTGATTAAGATAGTGCCTGGCACTCAGTGCATATTTGAAAATCATTACATGTTACAAATAAATGATGTGTAACAATGACTGAAACCACTACACTATTGATTAATTCATTCAATATTTATTCAAAAATTGTTCTGTGCTAGAAGTTTGGATAAATAAAAGATTCCGCTCTTCAGAAGTTCATGATTTCCTTGTAGAAACAAATAATTTAGTACAATGCAGTAATACAACAACAGAGAAATTCTCAGAGAATTAAAGGTATCCAGACAAGGGGCAAATAACCTGGGAAAAACAAGTACGTGGGCAGCAGTTGAAGCTTCGTAGAGACAATGCAAATTGAAAGTAACGGGAGTCTGATGAAGAACTCTATAAAGGGATTCACATACATGAAGGCAATGAAACCGTGTTCAGTGTGTGCAAGCCTAGTACACAACCAGAATAAAAAAACACAACAGATGACTTTAGGAGGCTGGCCAATGCAAGGCCTCACACATAACACCAAGAAGCTGAGGTTTTATGCTGCTGGCATTGGAAGTTGAAGTTTCCACCGTGTCAGTGACATCGTTTAACTTGAATTTTAGATGTCATAATTTGAATTTCATATTGAATTTCAATCACTGTGACAAAATAGATCATATAAATCAACTTATAGGACAAACGGTTTATTTGGGTTCATGATCTCAGCAGGATTATCCACCGTCACTTGGCTCTTGCTTTGGGACCTGTAGTAAAGCAACACATCGTGGCAGTAGCACACAGTAGAGGAAACTTGCTCACCTCAGGGTGGACAGGAGGCAAATAGAGGAAGGACCCAGGGTCCAAGGATGCCCTGTAAGTATATTCTCCCATTTTTATTTGGATTTTAGGAATCTACAGAGTGTTCAGGGTCTCACTAGTAGATTGGAATAATGACTCTCCTGTTTACAGCCTCCCAAATGCTGGGATTAGAGGCACATGCCACTACGCTCTGTCTCAATTGCCATCTCAGTGCACCCTGGGAACAGGGCCGGCACGGTAGGCCTGGGGATCAAACCCCTGGCCCCTGTACCTGTTTGCTGGCACTTTAATCTGCTGAGCTATTTGGCTGGCCCTTCATTCCATTATTTTATTAGTCAGCTTTTCCTTTGCTGAGACATAATACTTGACATTCACAACTTAACAGAGGAGAGGTTGAATTTTGCTCAAGCTTTCAGGGGATTCAGTCCATGGCTGGCTCCAAGGAAGAAATTTCATGGTGAACGTACGTGACAGACCACATCTGCTTAGTTCATGGTGGCTGGAAAGCACAGCAGGGGAACCGCATCTGAGAAAAGGGCAAGAGTACCACCCTGCCTGGACAGCAGTTCTTGACATTGCTTGTTCTCCTGTCCCTTTCTCTCTGGTGCTGCTCCCCTGCTATGATCAACTAAGCAACTACAAAATCTCCATCATCCACTCCAACATAACCAGAAGTGTATGCTGTCAGTCTTCTGAGTGACTTCCAAGTCCATCAAGTTGACCACAATCAAGCTTAATTCCACCCTGTCAATTTGACATCTAAATCCATTTCCTTAAACTATATTTAATCCCCAAAAACACAAGGTTATAATTCCACCTACCATGATACAATTATATTGTGTACAATCTAGAATACAGTAATACCCACCTCAAACAATCAATAGTAACAGAATTTTTCAAAAATCTTGATCAAAATACTTCCTGAGACTCAAGGCAAACCCCTACCTGTAAACCTCTATAAAAATAAAAAACAAATTATGTAATCCCAGAATATAATGGCACAGGGAAAATACTGGGACAGAATCAAAGTAAAGAAGGACCAAAATTCAAAAGTGCAAAAATTAAACTCTATAGCTCCATATCCAACTTATAGGATGCATAGTTTAAAAAATGTGAGTTCCAGAGCCTTTGAATGGCCCTTTCCTGTGACCCTGCTAGTTACACCAGCCTGCACTGTCTCTCTGGGCCTGCAGCTTTCCTTGGAAGACCTTATATGTTCCTGAAAGCTTCAATTTCCTGGGCTCTCCCAGTACCCTCAGCCTCATTCCCACAGCTTCACACACTGTCCTCTCAGGGGTTCCTTTGTCTGGCTTCTGCTAAAGACCTTTCTGATCTCACAAATCTTGCATTCTGCATGCCAGTAAATCTAGTGTCACTTAGACAACATCAAGAACTGCCATCCAGGCATGGTGGTGCACACCTGTAATCCCTACATGCGGAAGGCTGAGGCAAGAGGATTATCATGAGTTCAAAGCCAGCCTAGGCTATCCAGTGAGTTCAAGGTCAGCCTGAACTACATAATGAGACCTTGAATCAAAAAAAAAAAAGAACTTCCAGGAGCCAGAATAGTAGTTAGTCTCCATTTGAACAGGGCTCCAGTGCAATCTGAGTACCTGGATGGCTGAACTCAGGGAGAAGAATCACAAGAAACCAATTCCTTAGAAGATCCATCTAGAGTAGGAGTCCCAGACACTCTTGTCTTATGAAAGACTTATAATTTTCCACCTTTGCACCTGTGATGGGTGGGAGCCTGCTGATTTCTGAAATATCTTCAAAGCACCTTTCTTGTCCATGTTTAAAGTATTTAGCTTCTTTTTAGTGATATAACTCTTTTTAGCAGCCATATGTCCTTTGGCCTCAAATTTATGTGTGTTTCCTTTAGGGCCAAATTTAAGTTATTCAAATGTTCCTGCTCTGCATTTTGTTTCCAATTACCATTATTCGTCTGCTAAAAGCAGCCAACAGTACCCATGCCATATCATGAATGCTGAGCTGCCCTGAAATTTTCTGTCAGATCAATTGGCCCTGTCACCTGAATCTGTCTCCTGTAAAGTTTCAGGAGTTTGAAATTTTGCAAGAGGGAACAATTTAATACAGAAAACATAATTTGTAGCATTCTTTTATAATAATCACCCAAAGAGTCATATACAAAGAGAGTGCAGGAAATCTATCCACACACTAAAGACCAAAAGAATCCAGCTGGAGCCTGGATCTGAGAGTAATGCCCTGCATGAGACCTGGTGAAGACCTAGAGCCCATAACAGCACCCCCCATGAGTTCAGTTGGAGGCCAAGAACCCACAGCAATGTCTCACACAGGCCTGTTTCAAGGATGTGCACTGAAAGGCCCACAGGTCAGTGGTGGCAGCTAGGAAGCCTGTGCCAATGGGATAAATCTGTACTAACAGGCTATGGGATCTGCCCTGGAGCCAGGAGGTAATACTTAAATAAGAATCAGAATTCCCCTGAAAGGTATTACAGCAACAACAAGGCGCCAAGCTTCTGCAATGGGAACAGCTGAGTCTTATCAAGAAAACCAGGACAACAATCTTCTCCATGAGACTGAACAGTGCACCTTCAGGACCAAAGCTCCCCCAAAGTGAATCATAGCCATTCCAGTGACAACAAGGTCCTGATCTCTTCCAACAATGAGAACAGCTGCATTCATATCAGTAAAGCCAGTATGACAAGTTCCTCCAGGAAAACCAATCACTCCCCTAATATCTTAGCTTCTTTCTCTCAAGTTCTCATTTCTATGTTATAGGCAACAATCCTCAGGTATCCCCCCACCTACCCAGCACCATGTTGGTTAAGTTCACCTGAGTGTTAAAAGTTGACCAGTCTCTAGAAGACTGGATAGCTGGTGTTACAAGTTGACCACCAGTTGTCAACCCACCACATGGCCCATATTCCAGCTGCCAGTGGAGCCTTGGTTTCCAACGGAAACCGCCTAAGCATGGCCTTTATTGTCCAAATTCCTGTCAGTATCATTGTCTTCTGTGCTCCTACCAGAATTACCTATCAGCTTCTCTTTATAGTATTCTAAGGCTTCCCTAGCACACATATTCAAATTTTTTCAAAGTACTCTAAGCCAGTTATAAAGACCTATAAATGTCATTGGCACAAAACTGCTCCTATACCTCAGTATCAATTTCCTGTAATAGTAAAATTCTCCATCACTAAAGCACAATACCCAACACCCACAATTTAAAGGATGAGAGGTTTAATTTAGCTTATGGTTTCAAGAGATCCAATCTTTGGTTGGTAGGCTCCAAGGCAGGAGCATCATAGCAGAGATCTGGTGGAGCAAAGCTGTGTAGCTCATGGTGGTCCGGAAGCAGAACAGGGAAGTAGCACCACAGAAGGATGAGGGACCAAAAGTAATTCCCAAAGTCATGCCTCCATAAATCCTAGGAAGCTCCTAAATCAATCAAGTGGACACAATCAAGCTTAAATGCCACCACTAGGCCCCATCTCCACTACCACCTCACATTAGCACCATAGACTAGCATCCAAGCCTTTAACACACAAACCTTTGAAAGACACTTCAGCTCTAAAGAATAGAACGCATCAATCATGTTATGTCTGTGTGGAAGTTAGATTCAGGGGTTACAGCTTGGGAAAGTATTATGAGTCTAATACCATAGTCCAGAAGATAAATGTCAAAAATGTGAATTAAATTGGTGGTTATGGAAACTAGGCATAGATGACCAACTTCAGACATATTTGGAAAGTAAATCAAGCTGCTTGGCATGACCTTGACAAGGGCAGCTTCAGGGCACTGATGAAGAAGGAAAACACATTGCCTTCCTTATTCACAGCTGCAGGAATTGTGAATGCAGTGATTAGTAGCTCCCATATGTGACTGCTTATCCAGAGCAAGAGTAGAGTCTTGGAAAAACACAGAATACTCTGGCTCAGTGCCAGGTCCACTGAATCAGCCTTCATGGGTGAAGCCCTGGAATCCTTATTTCTCAAGTTCCTGGAGATACTCACATGCTTGCCTTGGGAGATGCGGGGATGGAGCAGTCTTTTAAGTATGATTATCTTTTATCATTCAAATCTATTCAGTTCCTGAAAGAGAGTTGTGTGATGCTCATAGAGGGAGGGAAAGCTGAATTTGGCAGAGGCCAAGATGGAAGAATCATAAGCAGATATGTGTCATTATGAAAACAGAAAGAAAAGTACAGGTGGGATAATGCAAAAACTAAGACACATGGGCTGAAAATATTAGCTTATCAAGAGCAACTAGGTTTTTCTCATGTGAAAATAAATCTCTTACTTCAAAATTGTCACTCTCAGCAATGTAAGTCAGATCAACAATTTAGCTAGTGAAAATAATAAAAATGAAGGACCTGTCGCAGTCTGCTCAAGCTTCCAATATCACAAGCTGAGTAGCTAAACTACACAAATGCATTTCTCACAGCTCTGGAGGCTAGAAGTCCAAGATCAAGGTCCAGCCAATTCGGTGTCTTCCTAACATGTAGAATGCTACCTTCCCTCTGGGTGCACATATGACCTCTTCCTTGTACGTCCGCAGACAGTGAGGTCCCTGGCAGGTCTTCTTACAAGGACCATAACCATATCAGATCAAAGCCCCACCCATTTGACCTCTTCAATCTTAATTACAATCCTTCTGGGCCCTATCTCCAAACTCAGCTGGGGTTTGAGAGCTTCAACATATGAAATTGAGGAGAAACAAACATTCAGTGTATAAAGGACCTAAAATAATATTGTTCAAAATAATAATTAAAAGGTTTTCAGTCTACCACAGAGGTCAAATGCTATTGTTAATGAAACAATCTGAAAGGTTCAAATATTAGACAATGTGGGGCTACCTCAGAAGGTCACAATCAGTACTGACATGTGGTTAGATGAAGTGGTTCAGTAATGACCTTGAACTTGGTGACAGAGGAAAGATTTGGCTTGTTGAAGTAAGGGAAGATGTATTCCATCCAACTCTAAATTTACTTATTTCTGTAAAATTTACTGTCATTCCTTTAGGAACCCACTGAAAATTTGGGATAGATTTGGATTCCTTTTTCTCTTTCTTTCACCCACCATTAGTAATCACAGACTCCTCTGAAATGCTCTATTTCCATTTCCATCTGTGAAATATGCCGAATAAAACTCCCAATATCATAAGGTCACGTATTCCCCATCGGTGTGCTGGTCAGTGCCCTTATGTATATGTGTTACCGTAAGTGTGTGATGAGCTTAATCTTTCTAAATCTGACAGAAGGCATGCCGTAACACAGCATACAAACCTCCAAAACCCCTTCCTGCTTCCTGAATTAAGTACCAATTCTTAATTCTCATGGTCAAGCACAAGGATTGGAGAATTTTCCATCTGGCTTGGGTGCAAAGAGGGGAATGGTGGGAGAGACAGCTGGCAGAGGGAACTGGGACCCCTCTGGACCCATCCTGAGCCATTAAGGTATTTTTGATGGCCCTTTTAAATCCTCTTTTCATAAAATCTTTCTTTGCTTTTCCAAAGAGATGTGGTATTTTTCTGTGATCACTGAGAACAGTGGACTTCTAAGACCACCCAAATTCTATATAAATTTGCATCCTCAATAATAACCATCATAAATGCATCACTGTCATTATGTGACAGTCATTCTCTGAAGTATTTTACACTTAAGTTACCTATGAGGTGGACACTACTATTATCCCATGGTACAGACGAAGAAACTGAGGCAAAGAAAAATTAGATGATTTTCTGAGAATATGGAGCTAAGACAGGGCAGAACTGGGATGTGAACCCAAGCGGTGTGGATTTTCAGACTGTATTTATTCTGAATTCTTCCCAGCTTTGTACAAGTTATAGTCTATGCAAATCTCCATCCAACTCTGTTGAAGCAAAATATTTTAACTGCCTTTGTATCCCATAATCGTGTTTCTCATAAAGTAGGCATTTCCATAGTTTGACTGGGAAGTCCTTTTGATCCCAAAATGCCATGCATTACTCAGCCTGTGCTTGTCCCTGCATGATGAGAGATGACTGCTGTAGGCACAGGAGACAATAAGAAAGGTGGAATGAAAACATACGGGAGGAGTGAGATGTGAATGCTGGACGAGTGGGAGGTTTTGGAAACCAAGTATAGTTTTAAAAGGAGTTTCTATGTAGATTGGAGGTTCTTGCAGACCCTATCCTAAATACATTTAAGAAAAGTGTTTGGGAAGATTTGCCTGAGAGCAACAATGGTCACACGGCACGGGTTAACAAGCAGCAGATGGAACAAGGAGCAGGAAGTTGTCAGAGTTATCCACGTGTGAAGAGGGAAGAGCTTGCACAGGATGGTGGTGGGATTGAGGATACAGGAAAAAAAAAAGGAGGGGGGAACCTAAATACCTTTCTAAAGAGGTATGCCACTAAAATAAATGGGTTTGTAGAATACAAGGCTTTAAATCCAATTCTTGTTTTCAAAAATAAATACAGTGTTCCTCTAAACATCCTTATCCACAACTGCTCTATGAAGTAGATATTCCATGAAAGATTCCAGCTTCTTTACATCCACACACTAGTATCTGTGAGTATTCTGGAAGGCCTGAAAGGGCTGGACCCAGGGAGATGTTGAAGTCATTTCTCGTCTGCCTCGAGACAGCCTACAGAAAACATAGGTTGTAAAGTCCAGTTCCTCCCTGATAGCCACTAAGATAAATCATGGGCTATAAGTGAAAAAAAAAAAAAAAAGACTCTTCATAGTACTTTCTCTCAAGCTCTTCTCAACTACACCACACTAGAGCAAGATAGTCACCAAGCCAATCTTATTTCCACACTTGGTAATTAAATGCTTACTTCCTTGCAGGCATTCTTTTTTTTTAATTGTATTGTTGAACAGTCGCTCTTATATGAAATGTAAATCTGCCTGCCCGCAACTTTTACAACTATGTGTTCTAATTCTGTCTTCTGGAAACACATACAGATCGGTCTCCTCTCTAACTAATAGCTCCTCAAATATCTGAAGAAGGCAGCATGACCCAACCAACTGTTTTGTAACAAATGCCTCTTATCAGAATTGTTAGCCTGCAGCCAGGGATGTAGCTCAGTAGCATAGTGCCTGCCTGGCATGCACGAGGTCCTGAGTCCAATTTGAAGAACAAAGAAAAAGAAGAACTGTTAGCCTGTTTACCCAGATGATAAATGCACCAAGCATATCAAATTCTACTGGGTCACCAAGTTATTTGAAGGAGTGGCTTGCTACAGAAAGCTCTGCATGATTTCTGGCATATTGGATTGTTAAAGTACAACTCTTTGAAAAAGACTCAGTGAATGAACAAATCAATCTGCTAATAGAATTATTCAAGCATAATTTTTCTCAATTGGCTTTATGACCTATGCACAAACAAGTTTATTACAATTTCTGTCTTCAAAAATAAAATAAATTTCATGAGCCAGCCCGATAACTCAGAGGATTGAAATGCCTGCTTAGGCAGAGCACGGAAACTGGAATTCAATCCCAGGAGTGCCATGTTGGCCCCGCCCCTGGGATGAACTGAGACAGCAACTGAGACTGGGCGTGGTGGCATGTGCCTATAAACCCAGCACTTGGGAGGCTGAAAACAATAGAATCATTACGAATCTGATCTGTGTAGTGAGACCTGTAGACCCTGTACTAAAACACATTAAATAAATGAATAAATTTCATATAATTAAAATATAAATGCACAAGTTATTTACCAGGCATGCAGTTAAATGAAACATCTTAAGAAATATCACTGGGAAAAAGAATTTTTACTGTATATATCTTTGGAATGTCTGAACTTTTCTTATATACATAGATATTACTTACATATACATATATACATTACTTCTCTAATTAAAAGGCAGTTAACATGACAAAATTAATGAAATTATATCCATTTTAACTCATCTCATTAAAACAGCATGATATAATCTGAATCATGTCTACTTAATAAAAAGTTATGGCCCACCACTTGCATGTCAAATCATCAAATAAAGAAGTAGAAGTATGTTCAGTTTAATCTAATCCAGAGGCATTCAACAAGTTTAAGGTGTTTTCTTGGAAAGCCTGCATCTTCCTGTAGAAGTCCCTTTACTCGTGTTCCCAACAGCGCTTGGAAGTCAACTGTGACTTGAGGCTATTAGCTTTGTTTAGAAGAGAAAGTATTTGCTTTAATATCTGCTATTTAATGAAAACTATCTTCTAGAGAAAACTGTGACCCTGGTTAGCTCACTTCTCTAAAATTAACCAGGTTGTAGCACAGTTAAAAAATAATGTGTCTATACTCGATACCAGGAAATAGATTTTATACTGTGTCCTGGTATGCATACTCAGTAAGACCCTATTTACTAAACAAGTTACACTCTGGGAAAACGTTTGTAAATCAGATTTGCTCATGAAATAACTCAGCGGCAAAACGGACTGTATATGTCCCATGATATTGTCCTGTTCTTTAGAATCGTGCCCGAGGTTGAACAATTCACGGTATAAGAACAAGTGATGTCGGGCTGGGCAGATAGCTCGGTGGTCTAAGCTCCTGCTTGGCAAGCACAAGGACCCAGGTTTGACCCTTGGTACTGCATGCTCTACCCACCCTGGAATTTTGGGTGCACTGTGCCAACCCCAAAATGCCATGGCGGCCCATGCCTGTAATCCCAGCACTGAGGAGGCTGAGACAGGTGGACCACTATGAGTCTGAGCTGCATAGCAAGACGCTGTACCAAATAAATAAATACATTTTTTAAAAAGAGAACGACTATTTTAAAAAATAGATGATGTCTACCATCTTTTCAGCTTGGTCGAATCTCTCAGCTGTGTTCTTTTGTTTCCATCCATGGTTATTGCTCTGCACACCCTAGGCGTCCCTTCCACCCCACCACTGACTTTCCCTCGTCTCCGGGCATCCTGGGCTCCCACTGAGGGCCATGCTGCTGTACGCTGCTGCACTGCGCATCGGGCACTCGGCAGCACAGCTGTGACAGTGTCTGAGACACATGTGAGCCACTTCCGTGATTTGTTCATATCCATGAATGTTCCTGATACGAGGTCTGTTTTTATCTGTGAAAGTTTACAACGTAAGTGTTCATAAATTAGGGACTTACAGCATAAAAATAGAACCAGGGTTTCACAAAACAGCACTTTTCACTGATACGTAAAATGTAATCTGATACTGTTTTTAAAGCTGTCAAAACCAGCTAAGTTAATATCATGGTCCACTGGCAGGTAACAAATCACGTTTTTGAAAAATCCAATTCCTCCGCTACTGTCTACCAACTTACTGATGAAGAAGGCTGGTTTCACCTTGGGTAAATGACTTGCACAGAATCCCATAGCTCTTTACTTAGCTCCTGCTGTGTGCTAGTACTGCGTGATAGAAAATGACAAAGGAGGTGCAGATACACAGAGGCTGCAAGGCGACCAAACGAAGAGTAAGACATCTGTGCAGCAAAGTGCGTATAAGGACAACTGAAGAGAGACCCTGCAGTCAGAGAACTGAAGAAGACTGCTTCTTCTCTCCTCCGTGCCACTTCAGCTTGCCCGAGCAGGTTCTTCAAGAATATCCAGGGAGGACCCGTCACAGGTGTAAGCCAAATCCACCCAGATCAACTCCTGACTCTTGCATCAGGAAGACACTATCTTCTTTCCTATCTCCCTAGAGCCCAGCAGACAAGCAAGAAAGCCAAGCTTCTACTTCCTCCCTTCTCTCTCTTGCTCTTCAAGAAACTCAGGATCCAGCGGGCCAGGGAGATGGCTCAGTAGAATAAGTGCTTCCCTGGCAAGCGCAAGGGCCTGAGTTCAATCCCCAGTTCAGCAAAAAAAAAAAAAGAAACTCAGGATCCGACTGCCATTTCCGCTCCTCACTGACTCAGGCAGGGGAAAAAAAAAAAAAAAAGGCCGGGCGTGGTGGCGCATGCCTGTAATCCCAGCACTCGGGAGGCTGAGGCAGGAGGATTGCTGTGAGTTCGAGACCAGCCTGAGCTACAAAGTGAGCTCGAGGCCAGCCTGAACTGCATAGTGAGACCCTGTCTCAAAAAAAAAAAAAAACTGGGAAAAACACAATAGCAAAAGAAAAAACAACAACAATTCGAATCAAGTGTTCTCTTTTCAGACTCAGCAAAGTTTCTGAAAGTGAATGCACAAGGACTGTGGTACTTAGTATACCAGTGTTTCTAGATGAAAATACAAAAATCTCACCGCACAGCTGTTACTCCCCAGGTAGCCATGAATGCTAGGATCTGTGAGTGCAGAAGGTAGGGCTTTTCCCTTCTTTTCACTCTATGAAAAGAACTGGTCTCAATTTCATTAACCAGAAAACATAAACAGATATACAAAGGTGGACACCCCCGTGACATTAGACACCCCAAACTATTCTTCTATAAAGCTTCTAAGAATTCCTAGTAACACAAAGTTAACACAATTCCTCCTGAAATTAACCACCAAGAGCTAAAACGGATGGTTAAATAGTTGAAGGAACATCAGTCAAGGTAGAATATAAATCTTTCCGCTAAAAATAGTCATTGTTTATTATCTCCACATCCACTACAATTTTTTTTCAAGTGTTAACATCCTTCCCCAGTCCCTTGGCTGCCAATCTTTTCTGCCCAGTGCGCTTAGCCCATTCTTGCTCAGCAGTCCTCCTAGGTCTCCAGCTGTACTTCCCCAGTTGCTTTTCCCTCCTCTGCCTCCTCTTTGCCTTTGTAATTTCATCTCACATTTTCAAAAGAAAAAATATGCTAAGAATGACTAACTCCATAACACAGATTCAAAACCCTTAACATTTATTCTGTAAGAATGCCAAAAAAAAAAGGGGGGGTGCAGGAGTTTTTTAAATTAATTTTATTGAGAAAGAAATAGCAGTGAGACAATTTCAAAACAGGTTAGTAGGACAGTTACAATAATTAATACATTACATATTGTTGTCTTCATAGTAGTTATTCAGAGGACAAGATGCAGACATGATATCTTGTCTAAAGACTATTAGTACAAATCTTTCTTCTCACTGAACTAGGAGAAAGTAGCTGTATATCTATCCTAACTATTTTGTACATACAGATATAATTTTTTTCCCACTACAAAATGGCCAGACAACGTGGACCAACAACAAACCACCAACACCATAGAGGAGCCACTGGATCTCATCACACTCAGCCTGGATGAGTGAATCTATGTGAAAATGAAGAATGACCGAGAGCTTCAAGGCAGATTATACACTTATGATTGTTAGGTCTGAGAAGCTCACCGCGTGAAGAAAGACTCCAAGAGACGTTGCATGCATGGAAAATAAAATCCCCTTGCTTTTGCATGAGAGGACATCTCTTGGAGTCTTTCTTCATGCGGTGGGCTTCTCAGACCTAACAACGATCAGCATTTAAACATGATATTGGGAGATGTGGAAGAAATAGAAATTGATGAAGAGGCATACGAGGAGATACAGAAATCAACAAAACGAAATATCCCAATGCTCTTTGTCCAGGGAGACAGTGTTGTGCTAGGGACCCCTCCACCAAGACTTGGCTGAAATGGAGAATTTGCCCTGTGTGGCAACACTGGGCTGTTTCATTGCACCAGACATTCAAGGGACAAGGCTGCACACACAGGGGATTGTTCACCAATGAAATGAGGTGATTTGCAAAAACCTTGTAACATTTTAAGTTAAGTAGCATTTTGTTCTTCTTTTAGTTTTCTAATACACATATCACCAAGGTCCTGAACTTTTTCAGGAGTTGGTTTGCTCTGTCATTCTTTTTTTTTTTTTTTTTTTTTGTATTTTTAGGGAAGGTCTACAGGGTGTTCAGGGTCTCACTACTACATAGGACTCATAGTAATCCACCTGTTTACAGCTTCCCAAGAGCTGGGATTACAGGTGTGAGCCACCACGCCCAGTTTCAACTGCCATCTCAGTGTGCCCTGGGGGTGGGGTTGGCACAGCTGGCCCAGGGGATCAAACCCCTAGCCTCTCTGCCTGTTTGCAGGTGCTTCAATCCGCTGAGCTATTTGGCCAGCCCTGCTCTGTCATTCTTGCTGACATTGTCTAATGGTTTTTTTCTTTAAATTAAACTTGATGTTTCCTTTTAAACACACACCAAAATAAGAGTGCTAAAAAAAAAAAGAAAGCCAGCAAAATTCATTCTAATTCGATTATATCCATGTTATTAGTTGCATTATGCTCATTAGTCTAGTATTCATCCAGTGACTCCTAGTGTGTCACTAAGCTGTTTTCCAGCTTAATATTCTTCATTTATAAAAATTAACAATATACTCTTTCACTATTCACTCAGGGAAATTTAAAAGATTTACGAAATAATAAATGGAAAATTCATCTGTAACTCCTGGAGGGAAGAGTATACCAGTAGAATTTATGTTGCATATATCTATGCAAAGAAAATATACGCTGTGATGATGCTAAATGTGGGGAATGTTTTCTTTTAAAAAGACCCAAATACACTGAGTTAGCTTGGTCTAAAAGTTAGTGCTTTGGTACAAGTTCAATTTTTCAATTTCACAAAATGAAGACTCTACAAATGCATATTATTGTCTATTGTTGTTCATAGATTTATTTTCTTTTGTTTTTAAATATTCAGAAAATGCTCTGCATATATAAAAGATTTAAATGAATACTTATTACTTGTGAAATGCATATTCTGGGTCAGACACCCAATATCATCTTACTTAGAATTCACACACACATGAAAAACTGAATTGAAGCCTGTTATCCCTGTTCTATAAGGGAGAGATACAGGCTCAGTGCAGCTAAATTCTTTACTTGCTACTAGCAAGAGTCAGAGGTGGGACTCAAACACCAGCCAGCTATGCCCTGTCACCATAATGTGATGACTTCCTTTCAGATATGAGCTTCTGGAAAAATCTAAGAAAACAGACACCATAAATAAGGATGGATTCTGTTCTTTGAATTCCATGCCACTGGAGGGCCGGGGAGATGGCTCAGTGGAATAAGCGCTTCCCTGAATTCCATGCCACTGAAACAATAAACAACAGAGTTCTTCAGAGGCCCTACTTATTTCCAACATGTATGGATGCTACTCATGACCTTGAATAACCTTGAAGCAGTGGGAAATGCAATGGACACAGTACAACAAAGAACCACAAGGTACTCTTTAAACCCTTGAAAACAGGTATTTTTTCCCCAGGGAAATTGGGGAAAAAACAAGAACTAAAGTAATCCAGTCTCATTCATGCAGTTCAGGGATTAAATAAACTGTATAATTTTTTTCCCTCAACAACTCCTGTCATTATCACCAATTAATATCAACCATTTTATGCAATAATAATTTGTTGAAGTTAAGTGTTAAAATAATTTGTAAGTTGTGTGCCACTCAACTTACCCTAAGAATTCACACACAAAAAAAGTAAAAATACGAAAGAGAAACGTGAAGGATGTAGATTTGTTATACAAATAAACATCTTCTAGTTTACCTAAACCTCGTGCATTTCTTTACATAGGGACCTTTCCATTTTATTTATTTATATGCAACTTTTATAGTTTTTTATAGAAACTTGCCTTAGTTTAAACAAGGCCTATCAGTGACCATCTCAGGTACTACTTTGAAGCTAAGGCCCACCTGGTAAGTAAATATTAATAATACGTAAAAATATGCAACACCTCATTTAGTGTTTTCCTGGGCCCACCTGTTGCCTAAAATTTACACCTTATTCAAGAGCACACTATCTTAGAAAATTACCTGATCTGTCTGAGAAAAATATTGCTCCTTGCATACATCTGCTATTTTGTGTGGGAAAGCATAGCATAATAGTCTGCTACCAAGAGCGGTGACGCAGGGGGTCGCCTTGGACAAGACTGGTCCACTATTGCAAAAGGTTGGTAAAGGTGGGGGCAGACGGGGAGGCTGTGAGGGAGGCACCAGAAAACAGCAGGAGGAGGAAGAGATGGTGATGAACTGGAGCTCCCAGCTCCGAACACCAAGTTCCAAACCCAGCTCCAATTTTTTTTTGACCTTGAACATATCTCTTGATTCTCTGTATCCTAAAGTAGCTCCAGGAAGTTAGCAAAAATGAAGCCAGAGGAGTTTCCTACAGAAAGCTAATGAAATGCCAGTTCTTATTTCTGATAAAGAAAAGCTAAATAGCCTATGACCACAGACACAAAACATCACTAATGCGATATTAATAAACCAGATTTGTTAGAAATGGCTGTTGGTTCATGAAATACACGCCACTGGGTGTCACAACCTTTTCTATACACGTCTCTCCCCATTCTAAACAACACATTCCATACTCAGGTTTTCCTTTGGAATGTTTCCCAAGACCTTTTTCCCTTAAATTTATTTCACTACTTTAACTAAATGTCTTGTCCATAAAAGTGAAAACAGAAGTATTAGTGCCTTTGGCAGTCCTTATAAAGCAGTTGGTCAGATTCATCCCAGCCTACTCCCAATTAACCTTCACTGAATCGAATTTCATATATATATTTCATATATATATGAACTGGATATGTAATATATATTCAACATATAATTATATATTAAATTTAAATTAAATTAAACACAAACTGTATACAATAAATTATATATTAAAATATTTTGCAGTGCCTGAAATTGAATTGAAGGTCTTGAGCATGCTAGGTAAGTGCTCTATCATTAAGCTGTATGCTCCTGCCCTTCATTAAATTTTCAATCTCTCCAATGTCTTTTCTTTGTACTCTTCACTCAGCCCTCTCCAGTATAAGTAGCTCTTTATGATAAAGTGACAGTCTAAATTCAATGGCTTGTTGTCAAGTCAGACACTGAGACACAGACCAGCACCTCCCTTCTTTGACATTGATACTTCAGTACGGGCAGCCTTGGGCTAAAATGACACTGGCTGCCAAGTGACACTGGAAACCCTTGTATGTCTACTTTCCATTTTATCACAATTTAGTTTGCAGAACTGTAGTTTTTCAGGGGTTTTCATTTTATTAAAAAATTAGTATTATATAATTTTTTATCCCAGTTAATTTTCAATAGAGCCAATTGCCTTCATTTTACATACTCATTTCAAACTCGCAGCCTCACACTTTATCCTCATAGTTCCCTTTGAACATGTAAGTTTCTAGATGTTTGCACTTCCTTGCATGCTTTCACCAAGTGTAGTTAGAACTCAACAAAGACCATACGTGTTCATTGACATTATGCATCCAAGTTTATCAAGAATACCAACAGGAGTTGTACGCAAGATAAGTTCCCAGATTGGTGACTTACTTCCATGTAATCCTAGGTAAATAACCTGCCTATCCCTCATTCCCTCCCCAACCAGTGTGAGGATGAGAAAACAGGGGAAAAAAATAGGAGATGTAGGAAGTGCATAGTACAGTCCATCCCTACTAACCATAAAGGGTCAAATAAATGTATGTGTTTAGTATAACACAATTCTTTGGATTTTTAAATCAGTGCTAAATGTTTGAGAAACTGAAAAACAGACTTTCTTGGGGAAAATAGTGAAAGTTCAGCTATATAGAAAAGTTAAGCCGGGCGTGGTGGCGCATGCCTGTAATCCCAGCACTCGGGAGGCTGAGGCAGGAGGATTGTTGTGAGTTCGAGACCAGCCTGAGCTACAAAGTGAGCTTAAGGCCAGCCTGAACTGCATAGTGAGACCCTGTCTCAAAAAGACAAAAAAAAAAAAAAAAAAAAAAAAAAAAAAAAAAAAAAAAAAAAAAAAAAA
>PVKA01013947.1:0-28526 GCA_004027165.1 Ctenomys sociabilis | reverse complement strand
TCATAATAATAAGTAAAAGCTCATAATTTAACTCCACTAATTACTCTCAGCAAAAGGTCTGGAGCAAGGTAAAGGTCAGACATGCTGCGGTGGATTGAATGTGGTTTGTCCAACAAGAGTCAGAAGTGTGACAACATTAAGAGGTGGTAGGACACTAAGAAGTAGGGTCTAGAGGAAGGTGACTAAGGTCTTTGGAGTCTCTGTACTTGGAAATAATTGTGTAAAATTGGTTAGTTGAAAAAGGGTTGCTATTAAAAAGAACAAGATGGGCCTTTACCCTCTTTCACACTGGTTTCCTGTCCTATCACATGATCTCTGGCATATGTACCACCCTGATGAGATCTGCTATGACGCCTTCACCACCATGTTATGCTGTTTAAACCTTCAGTCTTTAAACCCCGAGCTAAGTGAACTTTTCTTTATAAAATTCCAAGCCTCTGGTATTCTGTTACAGTAATGTAAAATTATAAACTCAGCATATATTCCACTAATGGAGGACTCACTAGTCTCCCCACAACACTACTAATAACCTACCCTGCTAAATACTGTTTTCACTGTTCCATTGCTCTGAATGACTGCCTATCCAATTTCATTCTTAAGTGAAGTGCATTATTTTGCATTAAGTCCAATGCATAAGTAAATTCCAAAACAGATATTCTATCAGTCCAGTTTAACTAGTTGTATTTCTTTTCACACATTATTATTATTAATGCAAACAGAAATTAAATTGCTTGTGGTAATTAAATCCTATTAAATGTATATTTGTGATAACAGGAATATATGATACATTAATTCAGCAAAAAAAATAGCTGTATGATTTCAAGTTCTACCAATTCACCGTTGAATGAAAAATGGCCAATGCTTTTGATTCTTTTATTTGCTCACCATTTGGCCCAAAACATTTCTATCTGTGCAGAATTGAAAGTCTCTTTAGCACTCAGGCTAGAATAAGATAATGTGGAGTCTTCTGCCTATGTAATTAGCATTGAAGGACTGTTTCCAACAAATGTATCATTAAAAAACATTTTCACATTAGCAAGTAGTACTGTTTTCACTTAGCACCTCTGTAAACAAGTTACATACACTGTAAACATACACTTAAATAAACAACCCAATTACATTTTTAGAATCCTCAAGAATGGCTGATATAATACAGAAAAATACGTTCTTTTAACTAACCATGCTTCAGCCTAAAGGATTACCTCAATGCTTTGGCAAAGTGAGGCCAGAGAAATGCACATAAATAAGTCTGAATAAAAGTATTAATATAATAGCTTCTTATTTACATAAACTGTTTTATATAGTAGCAATGAAGAAGTTGAAAGCACTTCCTATAGGAATTGGTAAATCTCAGTATGGTGGGGTAATGGATTATGGAGCACATGGATTACTAGACACAAAAATCTTGGGTTGAATCTTCAGTTCACTGTTATTTTATGTTAAATTAGCCCATGAATGAGTTACTCAAGTTTTCTAAGTTTAATTTCCTCTTCAGTAAAATGGAACTAATGAGTAAGTACCTATATCTCTGGAGTTTTATAATGAATACAGAGATATTCTACGTAAAAGAATCCAGAATATTAGCTGACCCGTAGCAAATCCTCAGTAAATGTTAACCATGTATCAGCATTGCCCTATAAATACACACATACATGCACGCATATATGTGTATACACACAAAAAATTGAATACATTGAATTCTTCTATATACAAAACAAATCAAAGGGCCAAATGAAGCCAGCTAGTGAAACCCTATATTCAAACCATGGAGTCCAGCATCTATTCATTAGGCCGTAAGCTGCTTCTCACTGCCAGCATATATCTCATCCTGAGCAACCAAAAGAACAATCTGGTTACTCATACCATATCACATTAATATGTAAATTCATCACTTCAGCAAGAAAATCACAAACAAATAGTTCATTCATGACTCATTTTATTCATAACAATCTCAAACTTGTCACCCAAAAATTGGTTTTTACAGCTACAGTTAAATGAAGTAAACACAGCTACATCCAAATTTATTCAATGGTGTCAAAAAATCAATTTAAGTGAACTGTCTGAGAGAAAAAGATATAGTTAGTCCACTAAAGGCAATTTGTTGCATATTAAGGAGAAAATGCACCATTATTTTCAAGAGAGCAAGCTTAAGTCATGAGCAAACAATTTACACAAGCAATGACCCCTTGTTTTAAGACTAATTCAGGAACTACACATTTGTCCATGATCTCTAAATGAAAACAGTTACATGTAAAACGTTCATCTTTTGAAAAATGATCTTACATTGAATGCAAAATTCTTGGATAATAAAGAAAAAGTTAAAAAGGTTTTAGTGGAATGTGAATACTTTTTTTTTCTTTTGCCTCAACTGAGTCTTTTATCAAAATAGAGAACTTCATTTTCCCTAAGGTTAGGTTATAATTAGAAATTAAACTCCTCAATAATTCAATGACTGAAATCTTTATTAAAGTCAAATGACCTTTCTAATTAAATTTCCTCCTTAATATATAAGCTCTGCTAGACAACTGCCACCTCTACAGATAATGAAGTCTTTACGTATTTGTTAGTTGAATTTTCCTTCTCTTCTCTTCCTTTTCTCTACCATTCTAACAGTAATGATTATTGGAACTTTCAAATACAACAAATGTCTAATACATTCTGTTAAGCATTCTGATTTTTATATTTCTAATATCCCTGTTTTTCATCCCATCATGAAAAATATTCAAGACTAAGTATTTTACTGTTCTGTATCTCTTTTTTTATTCTCATTAGAAAAAAAAAAAAGATGGCTTGTAAGGTGGAATATGCACAATTTAATTATAGTGTCACTAAGACTTAGAATTTATGAACTGGAGAGTAGAACTGAGATATATGCATAAAATTTACATTAAGTCCAAAGCTCCGGCCACAAATAATGCACTTAAGAAGATAAGTTCATCCAACTAAACTTGAAAATATGATAATTGTATTTAAAATACTTAAAATGTCAATCTTTAAGTATTTGTTTAGAAAACAAATGTAATTAATCAAATCTATCCCTTCATGAGAAGTCTAAGATGACGCAGGCAAACTGCACTTTTTCCATTTATCATTAATAGATTATAAGACAGAGGCAAAATGACTAAGTTACTCAAAAATAGCAGACAATTGTCACCAATTTTACTTTTTATTAGATTGTGTGTATTTCATGAAAGAGAAAAAGCTGAAGAGATTCATCTGACAGATGAAGCATCGTCTGAGAAAAAGAATATGCAACGTATGAATACTACCACCCCCCTTCCCCGAAAAGACGTAGAAATATCCAGCTCTACATTTTACACATCACCAAGCACTAACAAAAAGAAGACAGAACTGGAGCAGGAACCTTTTGCTCTGCAAGTCACTCTCGTGCCAAATATAAAAAATAAAGTACAATCTCTGGATTGTCCCTCCCCAGCTCTCTCGGCTGCTGGTGCATTTCTACCTGGCTTACTACGAGGAAAGAGATTTCAGCTTTCACGATGCTTCTAAATGGGTCTCTTGGTAAATGTCTGCACTCTTCGGGCAAGGCCATTAAGGTAACTTAATCCCTCCTGAACTGCTCAGTAGAATAAACGTTGATTCTCAATTTTCAAAATTAATTCTTTAGCTTGTTCTGTATTAAGAATCTTGAAGAAAGCATAGCATAAGAACAATTTGGAATCAGAATGTTATCTTGAAGACTTGCAGGGCAAATAAGAGCTCAAGGAATGGAAGAGGATGCTGGGGGAGGAGGCACCGAGAGAGTGCGAGAAAGATGCTGGTCAGTCCTGAGATGATGCAGGAATGACATGGCACCGGGCCCCACAAGTCCACGTCCAGCCCTGGCTGTCTGTGTCTCCAGCTCCAGGACACATGCCTACAACTGTGAATAGGTGCTCACGTAAACACAGCAATTTTATTCTCCGACTTTCCAGGGAGGAGAATGCTGGGGAAGAATCTCTAGATAAAGCTCCAATACACAGGCGTTTTCTTTCTCCTCACACCCCGCCTTCCCCGCTAGAGACAGGCGACATTGGTGTGGAACAGCCCAGAACTGAGTGCATCAGAGAACCAGGGTGAGAAGAAAGCATCGCTGCAAGGGGGGAGGGTCGGGGATGAAACCCCACAGCCTGGCAGAGAGCCTCGGGTAGAGTGACAGGAAAAGGAGGAGGATGTGGAGCCGGGAAGCCGAAGAGAAGGGGTCTGGAAAGCACCCGGCGCGTAGGCACGCAGGCTGCCCGGGGCTGGCGCGCCAGGCGGGGGAATTGGTCCTGGGGCGGACCCCTCCCCTGCCTCCCCAGCCGGAGCCCCGGGAGGAAACGGCTTTGTATCGCAGGATGAACGGGCGACGGGGGGCCGCCACGCGGGGGGCGCGCACGGAGACGCCGGGGCGGGGAGGACCCGCGCGTCCCACGGCCGGTGCCGCTCCGGCCCTCGCCGCCCGTCCCGAGTCCGACGGCCCCGGGCAGGGTCGCCCCGGGCTGCGCCCCCGCCGCGCGCCCCGCGCGCGCGCTCACCTGCCCACGAAGTTCTCCAGCACCGAGCTCTTGCCGGCGCTCTGGCCGCCCACCACGGCGATCTGCGGCAGCTCCAGCAGGCAGGTCTGTCCCAGCGCCGAGAAGGCGTCCTGCAGACGGTTCACCAGCGGGATCAGCTCCTCCATCTCCCTGTTCCCCATCTTGCCTGCGCGGCCAGGGGTCCGCGGGATCCTTTCTCGCCTCTGCGCTCTGGCCGGGAGCCCCGGGCCGCGCTGCCCTCACGGAGGTGGAGGCGCCGGGATGCGAGCGCGGGGTCCAGGAGCAGACGTCGGGTGCAGCCGCGGGCCCGCAGCTCCGCGCCTGACAGCTAACAGCCCCGAAGAGCGCGTGCGCGGGCGAGGGGCGGGGCCTGGCGCCCGGACGGCCCGGCCAGCCCCGCCCCTCGGCGCCCCGGCCCTGCAGCTCCCGCGGGGCGCGCCCGCCCTGCCGCCCAGCTGCGGCCACACGCCGCCGCCTCTTCCTTCCTAGATTGAGGCTGAGAGGCAAAGTTGCACACAACCTTTAGTCAGGGACTGGCCGGCAGTCACCATCAGCTAGCAGCACCGCTTCTTTCCAAATAGCTGCTATGACAAAGCCCAATGGAAAGCACTTCTCGTAGCTGACCACACAACACTGTCACCAGCGCCACCACCACCAGAGTTCACTTCCCAAGAGAAAATGTCATGAGTCAGCTCTACTCCAGAAACCTCGATGGTCTCGCTTGGGAGGTAGCTACCCTGTTGAACTCTAAATTCTTTAATCAGACATCCAACCGAGGCCCTGAATAAAATGTCCTTACCTAGTCATCTTTGCTGGCTTTTGCCCTCGGCCTCCCTGGGATGAGAAAAGGCGTAGGTCATCTGGATTTCCTTCCTGGCCCCACTTCAATCTACAGTGCTCATTCTGGCCTTTCAGATTCCTTAAACCATCTCTCTTCCCAATATACTTGCCGGATAGGATGAGGAGATAGATTACAGAGGTCTATCAATAACCAAGAATTGGCAGTCTGTCCTGTTAAATTTAGCGGACTTAGCAGCAACCGTCAGATCCTGTGCCTTCTGATGGAGGCACGAAGATAAATGGCCACGCTATTTAACCTCTTTAAAGGATTCCTCTTTCCTCTACCCTTCTAATGACAGTTCTCTGGAGTTAATATATAGGCATTTTCTTGTCTGGTGCTTGAGCTCGCATGGTTTTAACTTAGCATAAATACTACAGACTACAGAAATACAAATAGTTAGAATATGTCTGTATCCTGCACCCCAAAAGGATCCCGGGTCTCATGATCTGAATGTTCCAAGAGTACCTCTGACCCAACTTACGGAAAACTGAACCCATCTTTTCTAATCTCAGCATTTAATGTAAGAAACTTCCCTCCAGCCCTAAATAAGCTTATGTAAAAATGTTTGTAACAATCAAGAACCTGAAAAACAATCAACAAGTCCATCGACAAGTAAATGAATAAGCAAATGCGCTGGGCATGGAGCTGCTCTCAGCCTCTGGATGCAGAGGCTGGAACTGACCTTCTGTCAGTGGAGTTCTCCAGAGCCCAACTGCTCACTGCTCTGTGCTGCTTCGGGGCTTTCCCAGCGCCTTTCTCTCTGCTTACTCTACCACGGCCCCCTCTCAAGGTATGTGTGCTTGCTGGAGCCAGGGACCACTGGCCTGGGTCTCAGAAGGCTCCACCCCTCAGAAGCAGGTCAGATTTCTTTTATTTAAAACCAAAAAGTACTAATAAATACATCCTCTAGTGCATTCCCTCAGCAGAAGGCCTAAATCCCAATTCACAATCTGGAAGTCATTCTAATTACCTCCCCTTCTTATCCCTTATATCAAAATGGTCCTTAACTCATGCCCATTCCACCTTCCAAGAACCGTCTTCCTCCTCTTCCTCCTCTTCTTCCTCCTCCTCTCCTCTCCTCTCTAGGCTTGCTGCTAGTGCCTCAGTTGTATCTGACATCTGTCAATTGCCATCTTTCTATATACTATGTATAATTTTTTCCAATATTGCACTTGGACTTTTTTTGTTTTTGTAGAACCAGGGATTGAACTCAGGCTCTTGTGCTTGTCAGGGAAGCCTTATTCTGCTGAGCCATCTCCCTGGCCCTGGACATTTTATTAAGTAACTAATTTACATGCTCCTGTCCGCCACTATCAGAGAGAATAATGACCATTATAAGATATCCACATTCTACAGGGCCAGGGAGATGGCTCAGTGGAATATGCACTTCTCTGGCAAGCGCAAGGGCCTGAGTTCAATGCCAGGTTCTGAAAAAAAAAAAAATTCTAAGCCAAGAACCTGTAAATGGTACCTGAAGTAATAAATGGAATTGTGGGCATAATTAAAGATCATGAGGCCTAGAGATTATCCGAGATCATCCTATGGACCCACTACAAGCACATGGATCCTTAAGAGCAGAGACCTTTTTCAGCTGTGTTGGAGGCAGATACAACTATAGAAAAATAGTCCCAGAAATGTATCTTTTCTGGCTTTGGAGATAGAGATGAAGAGTCAGAAAAAAAAAAAAAAATGCAGGCATCCTCTAGAAAACTGGAAAAGACAAGGAAACACATTCTCCTAAAGCCTCCACAGGGACCATAGCCCTGTGGACACTCTGATTTTTCCCTCAATTCTCCCCATTCCTAATGTCTAACTCAGAATAGTACAGAACAGTAAATTTGTATTGTTTTAAAACATTGAAAATAGTAAATTGTTACAGCAGCAACAGAAACTTAATACCAGCTCTTTGAGATCAAAATCCTTTGGCACAGGGGATCAAACTCAGGACTTTGCACTTGCCAGGCAAATGCTTAAACCACTGAGCTATCTCCCCAGCCCCCATTTTGGTGATTTTTTAATCACAGATATAAACAAAGTAATATGTTACAGGTTACAATGAATTGAATTGTACCTCCCCAAAACACATATGTTGAAGTGTCAGATTCCAATGTGGCTACACAGGGAATAGGGAGTAACTAAGGTTAAATGAAACCATAAGGGTAGACCCCTGATTTGATAGGATTAATGTTTCTATATGAGGTGGTATGATAGACCCACCTCCTTCCCAGACTGATGAGAAGGCAGCACCTACAAGCCAGAATGCAAGCCCTCACCAGTAACCAAGTCAACCACCGTGTTGATCTTAGATGTCCTTAAGTGGCCTGGTCTGCGGTATTTTGTTATTATTACCTAAGCAAAGACATGGGGTTTGTTCAAAGGGACATGAAACAAAAATTGAGAAGTAACAATTCTGTCTGGGGAGGATGATGAAAAGCTTCAGAGAAGAGATGATGCTTAATGAGTACGTTCTTGTGTTTGTTTTTGGCAGAACTGGGGATTGAACTCATGCCTTCATGCTTGCCAGGGAAGCGCTTACTCCACTGAGCCATCTTCCAGCTAATGAGTATGTTTTTACTCTGTGATGTGCTCTGTGGAAATGAGAACACTTGCCCTTGGCCCAAGAATTGTGCATTCTAATGTAGACAATAATACCACCATTCATTAGACTAAAAATGTGTAACTATCATAAAATTTAAAGTTCATGTGTACTGAAGCAACACACATCATCCATATCCTTCAGAACTTAGTTCAAAACAGTGCCATCCACCTACTTTAAGAAACCATCCTGCAATACTCTTATCAAATGTTTGCCTTTTTACTTCCCACCTGCACAATCAAACCTGTAATAACATCAGACCAAGAAAAATCTAACATGCAAAACCATTCCAGGTCCTTAAGAAAGGCAGATTTTTCTTATAAATTGATCTGGATAAAACAAAGAAAAAAAGATGTATTGAAAGGAAATAACACAGGAGAAATTTTGGAAGGTAGATGAGTGTTACAGTTTGAGTTTGAAGGGTTCCCAGTGGCTCATGTGCTAAAGGCTTGGTCACCACCTGAGCGGTTCTTTGAGAGATGATTAAATCATAAAGACTAACTTCACTGAGTGGATTAATCCACTGATGATCTGATGTCATTATTGGGAGGTGATGGAAAAGTAAGGGGGGCCTAGCTGAAGGGAGAGGATCATAAGGGTCTGACTTTTGGCATTATCTCTCATCCCCAAGGAGTCCTTCCACTGAATTTCTCCTGTGCTCTCTCAGCTGACTGATCATTATATCAGCAGTTTGCCCTGGCACTCCTTTTGCCATGACGTTCCACCTTACTTCAGGCCTGAAGTAAAGGAGCCAGCGATCATGGGCTGAACCCTCTGAGAGCAAGAGCCAACACAAATATTTCTTCATGCTAGTATTTTGTCACAGTGCCTGAATGCTGACAGAAACGAAAACCCCATCTATGAGGATGTACCAGAAAGCTGAGCGGTGGAGCCGGCCAGCCACCCAGCTTCTCACCCCCATCATGACTGCCTCAGCCCTTGTTTGAGCCCCAAGTGACCAGTGCCTGCTCCTGCTCTCCACCTCTCAAATGTGCCTTCCAAGCAGGACAGGACAAAAGTTTCCTAAAGATTCACAGCCTGTTCAGATCTGGTTCCCTATGTAAAAAGTTAGAACTTTCAATATACACACCAGAATTACATGTGAACAAGAAAAGTTATTGTAATAATATCATCTCTCCCAGCCATAGGGAGGCACAAATCAGGAAGATCACTACAAGTTCAGGCTGCATAGTGACACTCTGCACAAATTAATAATAATACAATATTTACACATGTGTGTCTGGTTTATTTCACTTATGAGTATATGTTCAAGTGGCATCCACTTCAATATAAATGCTTCAAGCTTATTCTTAATAGCTGAGTAATACTCCATTATATAAAAATACCAAATCTTTTTCAACCATTCCTCATGTGATGGACATCTTGGTTGTTTCCAAGATTTTGCTATCACACATTGCGCTGCTATAAACATAGGTACACATGTATCACTATGATATAATGTTTTCAGTTCCTCTGGAAAAATTCCCAGTAGGGGAATAGCTGGCTTGAATGGGATTTCCAGTCCTACTCTTTTGAGGAGTCTCCACACTGACCTCCACAATGATTGTACCAGTCTACATTCCTATCTCCCTAGTATAAGAAGTGAAAAGAAGAAATACAAATAGAAATGTACAACAACAACTAAAAACAATTGAGTCAGATAGGGCAAAGTGAATGGCATATGCTGCAGGATACTAGTCAGCTTTTCTTCTGACCTGAACTTAGGTTAACAACCTAAGTTCACAAATCAAAAATAGGAGAAATAGAAGAGCCACAAGGCCAGCCAACATTTTGGCCCTAGACTTTCAAGGTCAGTGAAGACTCAGGACATAGGAGAACCTGTACTGCAACACCACGAAACTCAGTTGAGCTCCAAATTTTCTGAACAAGGAGATTATGGAGCCACAGAGGAAAGAAATCAAAGTTCTATAGTGTGCCTGGGGGGAGTAACATGAAGAGAATACTTTCTCTCAAGCTCTCACAGAGAGCAAACTGATCAAGCATTGGCTGTGACTCATCCGTATGGATGACACAGACAAAGGATCTACAGAATAAAGTATAGGATTACAAGATAAACCCTGAGAGGACTTCACTGACCTCATCAGAAACAAATTAGTAATAATAATAATATCTCACACAATTCAAGAGGAACCTCTTCGATATCAATGAGGCTTATCCAAACAACTCACATTCCATAATATACAGCCATACCTCATTTTAAGAAAACAGAATATTATCCATCTTGCTATCATACCTCACTCATTGAACTTAGCACCAAATAACTTAGTTTCTAAAAGGAGATCTTTATAATACATACACAAATGTGTATTTTGTATATTTTTTAATATTGTACAGGCTGCAGACAAGCCTCAAGTTAGAACTGGAAAATTTTTGAGTAAGGAAAACATTCCTTGAAACTTATTTAAACTCTCAAAGAAGACCAATTTGAGTGTATGAATTTAGGAATTCAGGTTTATTAAAAAAAAATCAGTCACATTACCACAGAGCCCGATCTCATATATTTCTCACAGTTCTTAATTCAACACTTCAAAAAATTTTATGAAGCAGAACTAAACCAAAATCTTAAGCATTTGTCGTACTATTCACTCCAAGTGGCACTGGGATATTATTCTACATACAATTTAGGGCCTATTTAGGTCCTTCAATTCTTTCTGCAAAGGCTTTTCTCTTGGATAGACTTTAGATCCTACTGCAAGTTAGCCTGTCGGCAGTCCTCTTTTGAGTTCTGTTAAACTCAGAGATCATCCAGTACAGACATGCAGATTCTCAAAACGACATCCACTCTCCTTGGCACTTCCACCTCTCAGGGTTCTCTTGCTCAGTCGAGAGGAATGGAGAGAGCATAAGGACTGCCAGCCTTATTCTTCACCAGTGTCAGGACATGGAGTAACTCTGCTGGAACCGCTCCAGCCTCCTATTCCAATCACTTCTGCCCACTGGAGATCTGACATGGAAACTTAACAGTAGATTCATCAAAGCTTGGTCAAACGGTGCACATACAGGGCAGGAAATAGTGGCAGGCAACTTAGGGTGTTCAGAAAGATGGGTTTGGAAAAGGTCTCTGTACCACTTCTGCATGACTTAAAAGCCTATTTGTGCTTCCTTCTATCAGGTAGGTATAGCTGTGTTTTGCTGTAAGTGTAATCGGTATATACTAAAGGAAAAAAGAATCACATAAAATACCTTTAAAAAAGAAAATATTCCTGTGCTTATTAAATCTTGCTTAATTTTTAAATTATCTATTCATATATAGTATATAATATCCATGAATAAGTCATAGATGTCCATTTAAAATTGTTTATGACATCTTTTTGACAGAGAAATGCCATGAGTAAAATATTAAATAAAAAGGTACAAAATATTTAATTAATTTATGCCATACTATATGCTGTGTAGTACTATATACTTTATAGTACTATATACTATAGTACTATATAATATTATAAGCACAGTACTGTCTACTCCATATACCATATATACAGTTTTATATGTAGTATTATATTTACGTAAAAAGCTGTTTAGAGGGCCAGGCACAGTGTCACATGCCTGTTATCCCAGCACTTAAGAGGCTGAGATAGGAAAATCACTGTGAGTTTGAGACCAGCCTGGGCAACAAAATGAGTTCAAGACCAGTCTGAACTGCATAGTGAAACCCTGTCTCAAAAAGACAAAAAAAAAAAAAAAAAAAAGGCTAGTTAGAAAAAAACAGAAATAATTATATACAAAAATTGTTTTCTATAAACAGAAAAAATTCTGTTGTCCTTTTCCTTTTACTCCTTATATTTCCAAAATAACCACGTGTTTCTTTAACAGTTTGAAAATTGGATGTTAGGTTGAAGTATAATGGGGTTACATGTGAGCTTATCAACAACACAAGTGTTGCCTAAAGTTAAAATAACTAAAAGCCGGGTGTGGTGGCGCATGCCTGTAATCCCAGCACTCGGGAGGCTGAGGCAGGTGGATTGTTGTGAGTTCGAGACCAGCCTGAGCTACAAAGTGAGCTTAAGGCCAGCCTGAACTGCACAGTGAGACCCTGTCTCAAAAAGACAAAAAATAAAAATAAAAAATAAAACGGAAATTGAGACAGGGCGTGATGGCACACGCCTGTAATCCCAGCTCTTGGGAACCTGTAAACAAGTGGATCACTACAAGTCCGATCTAGTGGTGAGACCCTGAACATCCTGTAGAACTTTCCCTAAAATACAAAAATAAATTAATTAATTAAAATAGGAAACATTTCTTTCTGACTCAAAGAATACAAATGCCACAAGATCAATCTAGCATGGTCACAGAGACTATTGTTAGTCAAGAATGTACTCAACATATTACAGTGCAAACTATCCACAAGTATCTAGTTCATCCTGAGAGTCAGCACATGGGCTGCGTTTTACTCCTTAGCAAATATGCCTGGGTTTGATCCCTGGTACCACATGCCATGCCAGCCCTCCCCCAAGGATGGGCTGAGCCAGTCACAAAAAAATAATAATTTTTTTAAAATGTATGTATACATTTACATATATATACAAATACATATTTGTATATATATGTAAATTTAGAAAAAGCCATATTCTATGATACCAACAAGCCAGACACACAACAATTCAAGTTTTATGAATCTATTTATATAACATCCTAGAGAAATCAGAACTGGCCTATGGCAGCCCTGGTGGACCCTTCAAAACTTTCAGAAATACCAACAGCCCACTGTGATGTGCCTGCCATACATTCACCACCACTGACCCATGTTGACAGCAAGCAGTGTGGGGCAAGGGTAGGGCCCCAAGACTGCCTATAAGGGGACGTATGGAAGCTGTATTTTGAATGTGCTGGTAACATGCTTGCCTAGGTCAAGGCTCATCAAACTGTACTTTAAATGGTGAGTTCTGTGTAGATGTTATTTTAATAAGAACAACGTGCCATTTACCATGCATGCCAACGATTTACTATGACAATCTCAGCCTGGGGTCAATCTTGGTAATAGGTGGCCATAATCATGCTGTGATTTAAGAGTTTAAAACAAAAATACACTTAACCGTCCAAAAAAATCACAATGATTCCACAATCCTGCCAGTAGAAAATCATCCTTATGGTATCTCTGAGTATTACACTGATAGAAAAACACCACCTGGAGGCAGGAAGAGTAAGAACTCACGCCATTATCAACTGTCTCTTAGAAGAAATGACTTTCCCACAGGGCAGCTGTGGCAGGAGAGGACACGAGTAGAGGGGCCCTAACACACAGGACAGAGGTAGTGTGGTAGGCCAGACGTGACCCGTACAACCCTCTCCACTTCATTGTATATGAAAAATGTAACTTTAGAAAAACTCATCCCTGAGCATACTGGTGAGGGGCCCACTTCAACCCCAACTCCCCTGTCTCCTAGACTGTATTCCAAGGATATCAGTGGTGCATGTAGACAGTGTTTAGATGCGTCTCGATATCCACAGCCATTTTTGTGCCACTCATTTCATTAGATCGAGTCAAACTACTTTTGAAATAGTAACTGGCAGACAGCATTAGCATTTCTCTTTCAGCTAGGAAAACAGAGAAATCAGAAAGATTAGAAGACAACTTTGTGTGACTAAGAACTACCAGAGATGTTCCCTGGTATGCTTTTCTTTTTTTTTTTTTTTTTTCCTTTTCTTTTTCATTTGTGTGTTTGGTACAGGGTCCCACTATGCAGCTTGAATTCGGGTTGATCCTCCTGTTTTCAGCCTCCCCAGAGCTGGGATCACAGGTGTGCACCACCAAGTCTAGACTGTCACAAACTCAGGAGCCCCAGGGATGGGGCCGGCCTGGCATGCAGGACTGAGGATCGAACCTGATCCCTCAGCTTGTGCTTGTTTGAAAAATACATGGTAAATAATAGCCATGATGATGTTTATGAACAAGAGCAACTTAAATCACAGAAATTCCAACGATGTATATAAAGACAAAAGTAAAACATATACAAGAGTTGTGAATATACACTATGGACTACCAAAACTTTTTTTTCACTAAATTGTAATTTTTTACAGATTTATGTGATAAACATCTATGTGACAAAAATATTTTCAAGTAACTTACTCTGAATGTATTTCAGCAATTTCAGGGTTCCTTTCATCTAGTAAATTGGAGGATATTTTACTCTTCTTTGAGAAGGATTTAAAAAGAATTACAACTTTTATTTATTTTTAAGATGATAAAATACAACATAAATTTTCCACTTTAACCATTTTGAAAGTGTACAGTTCGGTGACATTAAGTACATTCTATCGCTGTGTAACCATCACTGTGGTTTTTTTCTCCAGAGATTTTCACTGCCCCAAACTCAAGCTGTGCCCATTAAAAAAGACCTCACCCTCCTGATCTACACAAAGTAGTTTGAGTTTAGTAGGAGCCTCAGTGTTCTACTTTGTCTTTGCAGATGCAACTACGACAGAGACCTCATCTAACAGAACCATACTGTGCCTGCCCTTTGCATCTGGCTTCTTTCTCTAAGACCTCAATTGTAATGTAGGTAGGGCTTGTCCATGTTTCAGCAGGTGTCAGAATCTCTCTCTCTCTCCCCTCTCCCTCTTTGTGTGTGTGCTAATGGAGATTGAATGTAGGGCCTCTGCCCTGAGCTACATCCACAGAATTTTTTATTTATTTATTTTTTATTTTGAACAAGGATCTCACCGAATTGGTAAGTTGCCCAGGCTCCCCTCAAACTTGAGATCCTCTTGCCTCAGACTCCCAGGATGCTGGTGTGGCAGGTACATGCTACTATGCCCAGCTTTCCTTCCTTGTCCTAAGGCTGAATGTCACAGTGTGTCTATCTCACCTTTTGCTTACTCATTTATCTGAGGTAGGAAATCAGTGTTGGGGCAAACTGGTTAAATAACGGAGCAAAGTCTGTCAAAGTCATAATGACCCAGGGCACATGTCCAGAACAGAGGATCAGGATGACTCTGTACCTCCTTGCATTGTATACTGCACCCATCAGAAAAGTGCTATTTTCAACTCTTCACTTGCATCTGGTATAACCCAAGCAAGTCTTCCATAGGACATTTCACATCTGGAAACAGGCCAAGTGAGTTCACGATAAAACAATTGTTCTGATGCCCTACTTGTATGAGAAGAATACCAATCCAGGAATTTCAGATACAACCTCTTTCCCTTACTCTCACAGCCACCATGAGTCTGTTCCCTTGGCAGAGCACACTTCTATTCTACCCTCAGTGAACCAATAAGCACACATTGCCTGTTACCTTTTCTCTGCGTCCTGTCCAGTTCTTTGTTCAGGACACCATGAACGTGGAAAGCATCCTCTGGAGACTCGCCATCTGGTAACACCTGATGACTCCCACATCTTGGGTACTAAAATAATGTCTTAGGAACATAGGGGTTCATATATCTTAGACACCTTACTTTTAATTCCTTTGGATATTTACCCAGTAGAATTGCCATATAATAATTCCATTTTAATTGCCCAAGGAACCTCCATACTGTGTTGCATGGCTGCCATAGCATTTTTTTAAATTAATTTTATTGGTACACTTTTGGTATGCATAAAATCACACTCACCATGGGAAATTTGTACCTGCACATTATGTATCTTGATTCTCCTTCTTTCCCCATTTTCCTCCCCCACCCACTTCAACCCTTCTTCCCCTTCTATTTAACAAAAGCTTTGTTTCCATTTCCTTTCTCTCTTTTTGGGGCCAAGAAGAGCAGCTATAGTATTTTTATATTCCTATCAATATTGCTCAAGTGTTCTGGTTTCTTCACATGTTCACCATCACTTCATATTTTCTGTTCTGTTTTAGCGTTTGGTACTAGTCATCACAGAGGGTGCGAGGTTATATCTCACTATGGTTTTGATTTGCAATTCTCTAATGATTACTGCTTTTGAGTATCTTCCCATGTGCTTGTTAATCTTGTTCAGAGAAATATCTACGTAAGCTCTTTGAGTATTTTCTAATGAAGATAATTTTGTTATTATTGTTGAGTTGTATGAGTACCTTAAATATTCTGGATATCAATCCCTCATCAGATACATACCTGGCAACTATTTTCTCTCATTTCATGGGCCACCTTTTCACACTGTTAGTTGTGTCCTTTGGTGCACAGAAGTTTTATTTATTATGTCTTTGTTCTTGTAAAAAGAAAAAAGGATTTATTCAAAGGCATCTCTGAAATGGAGGGGCCCATTTTCCTCAAATCATCACCCCCACTTATAGGTGTGTTAGCATCTCATAACAAGAAATAGTGAAAGTAAGGAATGCAATGAAACAAAAGACATGTTCGGGCTTGTTTCTTCCCTTCCTGGACCTCTCCTCCCTTCCTGTGGAGATGAAACTGGACTTCACCCTCCCGGTGCTCCTATGCCTGTATTCTTCCTTTAGCTCAAGGACAGGTGGGGTTGACACATGACCTAGGCCTTAGGAAGTTGGAGAAGCCATTTGTCTCTAAACAAAAATGAAAACCTAACTTTTAAAATTCTATTTTTTTTTCATGATAGCTACAACTCTCCCTTTACTTTTTTTTTATTTTTGTTTTATTGAAGTACAAATATCAATGAGACAGTTTTAAGATACCTTGACAAGATGGATTTGATAAATTAATACATTGCAAACTGTTTTCATAATTTTTGGTACCATAGAAAGTGCATACATGATATTATACTTACAGATATTATTATGCCATATGCCTCTTATCAGTAAATTAAGAGTGTAGCTGTTGCGTATCTTCTTTTTTATACCTGAATTACATCAAAGATTCAATAATTCTACCTTGTTATTTTCCTAGTGGTTGTCCATGGTACTAGAAGCCAACATAATATCCTGTCCACCCACCATTAGTGCAAATCTTTCCTCTCATAGAATTATGTAGAAGCACGGCGTTATCTATCCCAACTGTACTGTCCATACACACACATCATAATTCTTTCTTTCTATACCCCTTCCTTTGTCTACACCTGTCAAAGATGGGCACTCCATTGTCATTCAAATAACTTAGGGGCTTGAACTCAACAACACAATCCAACACAGTCCATCATTCCACAGCAATAGTGAGTTCTCCGAAGAAGTTGTCGACCATAGCCATTTACAGCTCAACTTATTATTATGGCCCCGCGATGTATACCTCATTTTTATACTTTTCTGCTGGATGGTTATGACCTAGATAGAGCAAGACTTATATACCAACACATGTACTTTATGTTTCTTATGAGGTCAGTGAAGTCCCCTCAGGGTTTATCTTGCAATCCTGTACCTTACTCTGTAGATCCTTTGTCTGTGTCATCCATGTGGATGAGTCACGGCCAATGCTTGACCAGTTTGCTCTCTGTGAGAGCCTGAGAGAAAGTTTTCTCTCCATGTGACTCTCCCCAGGCACACTATAGAGCTTCGATCTCTTTCCTCTGTGGCTCCATAATCTCCTTGTTCAGAAAATTTGGAGCTCAACTGAGTTTCATGATGCTGCAGTACAGGTTCTCCTATGTCCTGAGTCTTCGCTGACCTTGAAAGTCTAGGGCCAAAATGTTGACTGGCCTTGTGGCTCTTCTATTTCTCCAACTTTGATCTGTGAACTTAGGTTGTTAACCATCCAGAAGAAAAGCTGATTAGTATCCTGAAGCATATGCCATTCACTTTGCTTTATCAGACTCAATTGATTTTAGTTGTTGTTGTATGTTTCCCTTTGTATTTCTGCTTTTCACTTCTTATACTAGGGAGACTATACGATATTTACACATGTGTGTCTGGTTTATTTCTCTTATGAGTACATGAACAAACATATATTCGCATGGGAAGCACTTGAAAGAATCAACAACTGGGATCAACTCTTCTTGAGGAGCTTGTGCAAGTCAAAAGAAATTGTCAACAGAGTGAAAAGACAACCCACAAATTTTGAAAAACTCCTAACTAATAAGCAATCAGACAGAGGTCTGCTCTCTAGAATATATAAAGAACTAAGATATAACAGGGCCCTCAAATTTAAAGACCCAATCCAGAAATGGGCATCTGAGATGAATACACACTTCTCAGAGGACCAAATTAAAGAAGCTAATAAATATATGAAAAAATGCTCCACATCGCTAGTCATCCATGAAATGCAAATAAAAACAACGCTGAGATACCATCTCACTCCAGAAAGAATGGTTATCGTAAGGAAATCAACCAACAACAAATGTTGGAGAGGTTGTGGGGAGAAGGGAACACTTCTCCACTGCTGGTGGGAATGTAGACTGGTACAACCATTGTGGAGGTCAGTGTGGAGACTCCTCAAAAGAATAGGACTAGAAATCCCATTCAAGCTGGCTATCCCCCTACTGGGAATTTTCCCAAAGGAACTGAAAACATTGTATCATAGTGATATATGTGTACTTATGTTTATAGCAGCACAATGTGTGATAGCAAAATCTTGGAAACAACCAAGATGTCCATCACATGAGGAATGGTTGAAAAACATGTGGCATTTCTATATAATGGAGTATTACTCAGCTATTAAGAATGATAAGCGTGAAGCATTTATACTGAAGTGAATGCCACTTGAACATATACTCCCTTTACCATTATACTTTAGTGTAGACTGCAACATTGAGGACCTTGAAGTATCATATCACCTGGTCACCTGTGTCATTGATTCAGAGTCCCTCAAAGGCTATCAGAAGCATAAGAAAGGAGTGTTGTATCTTTTAGTCTAAACAGTATTACTATAAATTGCAAAGTCAAAAGTAAAAGAAAGGTAAAGCTAAGATCTGAAGATAACTAACAGCTGCATCTGCTAGAACAAGCAGGACATTTCACTCTTGGGAAGAATCCAGAAACACCAAAACAGAGAGAGTCTTGTCTCATCTTGTTCTTGAGACAGGGTCTCACTGCTCGAGAGGTTGGGCTTAACTCATTATATAGCCCAGGCTGGCCCCAAATTCATGGTGATCCTCCTGCCCCAGCCTTGGACTGCTAGGATGACAGGGGTGCACCATCACACCTGACTGAGAATACCATTTAAAATAAAAATTCATTGAGAACCAATAATATGTCCAGGAAGTAGAAAGTTAAGAGAAAGCAAAAATTGAAATAAGATTGACTTTTGTTTTTTTTGGTGGAACCGGGGGTCGAACTCAGGTCCTTGTGCTTTCCAGGCAAGCGCTTATTCTACCGAGCCATCTCCGCAGCCCTGAAATATGATTGACTTTGATGAAGAAACTAAATTAAGCTGAATTGCTTTACAACTTCCGTTATTCTTCATATATGGCTGGCATAAAGCTTCTAGTAAGATCCTGGTAGCCAGTGGCAAGCATAATTTCCAGATTCTCGGGCAAAATTATGCAAAGAAACCCAGTACCTTTCGACCCAAAAAATTCCACAACTTACGAGCAGAGTCCTCTTTGGATTGTCCTTTCTGGCTGTTCCAGTACCATTCCTACCCTACTTTGTTTCCTTTGGCCTATAGATCCTCCTTCTGGCCATCTTTCATATTTGGAAAAGGATCTGAAGATCCAAGAAGTAGTCTCTTTTCAAGTTTTCCAAAGAGCAGCTCAGTATAAGAAGTAATGCTTTGTTCTTACATGTCTCCCCAAAACCTCACGCAGTCATAGGGCTTTTCCAGAGGTGGTAGAATCTAGAATTTGTGATGCTGGGCTTGAGGATGAGTAATGATTACTAAACTAGTCCACTGCCTGGGTTGGCACAGCCCTAATCCCAGAAGTCTGGATACAGAAAAAACGTTGTTACACTTCCTCGTTCCTTTCACTATCTTTTGCTGCCATAAACTGGGAAGTTTACTCAAACTATGAGAAAAATAAACCTTTCTCCCCTTAATTGTGTGTCAGGGATTTTGTCTTAGTAGCAAGAGAAAAGTAACTAAGACAATACTTCAAAGCCTCATACCTGAACCTGAAAAAGTCAAAACTATTAGCTCTAAATTTTACCACATGACTACACCATGCATCAGTCATTGTTTTCATAAATCTTTGTGCTTCCCTTTACAAATTTCAAAAATCTCCTACTCTAATCTATAAAGTACAGGATTACGAGATAAACCCTGAGGGAACTACACTGACATCATCAGAAACAAAAACTACAATCCGGGCGTGGTGGCGCAGGCCTGTAATCTCAGCACTTGGGAGGCTGAGGCAGGAGGATTGTTGAGTTCGAAACTAGTCTGAGCTACAAAGTGAGCTTAAGGCCAGTCTGAGCTGCATAGTGAGACCCTGTCTCAAAAAGACAAAAAGGAAGGAAGGAAGGAAGGAAGGAAGGAAGGAAGGAAGGAAGGAAGGAAGGAAGGAAGGAAGGAAGGAAGAAAGAAAGAAAGAAAGAAAGAAAGAAAGAAAGAAAGAAAGAAAGAAAGAAAGAAAGAAAGAAAGAAAGAAAGGAAGGAAGGCTACATCTTTTGGTATATAGGTCTTGCTCTATCTCAGCCTTAACCATCCAGCAGAAAAATATAAAAATGAGGTATCTAAAATGGGGCCATAATAATAAGTTGAGCTGTAAATGGTCATAGTCAGCAACTTCTTCAGATAACTCACTATTGTTGTGGAATGCTGGACTGTGTTGGATTGTGTCGCTGAGTTCAGGAACCTAAATTGGTTTAATGACAGTGGAGTGCCCATCTCTGACAGGTCTAGCCAAAAAAAGGGGTATACAAAGGAAGAACCTTGATGTGTGTGTATAAACAGTACAGTTAGGATAAATATGCCATGCTTCTGCATAACTCTATGAGAAGCAAGATTTGCACTAATAGTGGTTGAACAAGATATTATGTCAGCTTCTAGTACTATGGACAACCACCAGGAAAATAACAAGGTAGAAAGTATTGATTATTGAATCTGTGATATAATTCAGGTATAAAAAAATAAGTAAACAGCTACACTCTCTTAACTCACTGATTAGAGACATCTGCAATAATAATGTCTGTAAGTATAATATCATGTATGCACCTTGTACGATACCAAAACAATATGAAAACAGTTTGCAATGTATTAATTTGTCAAATCTGTCCCATTAATTTGTCTTGAAACTGTCTCATTGCTATTTGTTCTTCAATAAAATAAAATAAAAAATAAAAAAAATTAACCAAAAAAAATCTCCTACTCTACTACAGCTTAAAGATATATATTCCTTTTTGTCTGTCTACATAGCTATACTTGAGGAATATAAATGCTGATACAGAGACTGGGCATGGTAGTGTCCGCCTGTAATCCCAGCGCGTGGGAGACTGAAAATGAGAGAATCACACGAATCTGATCTATGCAGTGAGACCCTGTAGACCCTGTGCTAAATACAAATAAATAAATAAATAAATAAATAAATAAATAAATAAATAAATAAATGTTGGTAGATACATGCTGAGACACTAGAAAGAGAAAAGTCACATTAAAGACAATAGGCAAGTTTGACTCCATTTTCTGTTTACATAATATATTTACTTTTTTATTGGTGAAAATGATCAAAAAATGCCCTTTACTAAGGAAATACATATTCTGGAAAGGAAAAATTGACCTGGAAAGACTGAGCTTCTACTCCAGTGGGCCACCTCTGACTCCACTAAGGCATGCTCTGCTCACATCCTGCTAAGAATAGGAATACGTATACGTCAGCTTTTCATTACTATAATGAAAAACCCAATACAGTCTCCTTGTGCAAAAAAAACAAAAGGATGTTCATTTAGTTCACTATTTCAGAAATTCAAAGTCCAAACTTAATTATTTTCTCGTTGCTAAGACAAAATACTCAACACCTACAAGTTAAAGAAGAAAGGTTTGTTATTTTTTAGAGGTATCAGTTCACAGTGGGCTGGTTCCAAGGCAGAACAACGTGGCAGAGGAGAAACAGCTCATAGCATCGAAGGCAAGAAGCTGTGAGCCAGTATCAGCAAATTATACCACATACCACATGCATACATATGTACATGCGTGCCAGGGGGCAGAGGTGACAGCTGTCCCAAGCAGTACAAGAATGCAGCAAGGAATTAATTATTTTCTGTAAGTGTGTATATGCCTATGGTGTCCTATTTTTCCTTCCAAATAAAAATTCTTTTTATTTCTTTAACACCAGTTTTCAGGTAGCGAGAGGCTAGCTGGAGGTTGGTGCTGGCACTCCATCCACTGACATCATTTCCCTCACAGCCAAAGGGCGCTGCACGCTGCAGTAAGATGGCAAGGTCCTTCACGCCAGGGCTTTCGTCCAACTGAGATGAGCTCTTCAAAGACTTTTCTTTCCTATTCCCAAAATACCCAGATGCCTTCATCAAAACAGAAGTATAAAAATCAAACTGTTCTCTTTCAGGGCAATCAGCTAGGTCACTAAGTTTAGTCTGGCAGCATTAACGCGGAGGTCCTTTATTATTTGCTTCTCCCATTTGTTCTAGGAGCCAGCTCCATTTCAGGAAGGAAAGAACTGGAACACACTACTTGCCACAGGCAGACATCCGCCTCATGGGAAAACTGTCATCAGATGAAGGCAAGAAAGAGATTTTTTCACACCATCATTTACAATCTTTACCTTACATAAAAGGCCTTTATTGTTTTCATAAGGTTCTGCTGAGGTTCGACAGAGGGTCTATCTCTTCTCTCTCCATTCCCTCACCACTATGCCCTTTACACCCCACAGTCTAGTAGAAGCAAAGTGTCCTCCATCTTCCATTTTTCTTCAAAGTCAGCTAACAGACGTCTGGTTCTGCCCATAGGATCTTGTTTCCAAAGGAAGGATCTCAGGTGCTGTCATCTCTGTCACATCTCCTAAACTACTAGGCCTCCAAGTGAGGCAGGTAAACCTCGTGCTCCTCAGTGCTGCTTCTGAGTCACCCTCTCTCCTTTCTAGCTTTGAATCTGTGTCATCAGTCCATCATGAACCCTGCCTGTCTTCATTGTAGACATCTATCAAGCCCCTGGTCATTCACCTTCATGTTTCAAAGATTTTATCTGATGACTCACTGCCACCCTACCAATCCTTTACTGTAATTGTTGGTGCCTTTAATTCCATTCTGATGATACTTTCACAACCCTGCCCTGTTGTCTTCTGGTTTCCACTCCTCTCCCCTACTTCAGCCGATCTTGCCAAGGTCAGTCTTGTCATTACAAAAATCTACAGCAGCCCATCATCTCAAGTCAAGCGTCCCACACTTAGCTCTCCATCTCCTCTCTTTCTAGTTAACTCCCTGCAGTGCCCCTCTGTAATAGTCTTTCAGCCCCGCTGGACCCTGCAATCCATTAACTTCACCTGCTGTCCTCCACTCCCATTAAGTTCTCACTTCCCCATCCTGTTTAAGCTGGGAGGATTTGTCAGTATGAGTAATGCCTTGCATGCACCCTCAATCTCTTATTTCTTTCTCAATTTATCACAGTTGCAGAAAAAAACTCAGCCCCAAACTATTACCATGCATGCTGACAAGAACCATTTTAAATGAATGGTTCGGAACCTCAAGTGGTCCTGATCCGACCACGTTCTCACAGTTCTCTCCCTCTTGCTCTCCTAGAAGGTGATGCCATGCTTTTTCCTTTCTTCTTGGTCTTTCAGCATCCCTTCCTTCACACTTATTCTCAAACAAAAAGAAAATAGAAACAGTCAGCAGAGAAATTGTTACCCCTTCATCTTAAATATTAACCTGGGAAATTGTAGATACTATTCTCTTCTTTCCCTATACATGGAACACTCAAATGCCTGTCCAAGACCAGCGTCTCCATATGTACACTGGGTTGTTCCTTCTCTTTTGCATTCAACTTCAGCAATGCTCACTTCTTGACTGAGTCATTAAGTTCCTCTCCAAAATGGATGCTTCCACCGTCACACAAACATACTATTTTGCTCTCTACCATTTGATGTTATTTTCATCAGTTCCTATTAATGTAAATCATCCTGTCAGTACCTCAAGCCAAAGTATATGTTTCTTCTTGATTTCTCTTTCTGTCACATCATATATCCAATTCATCAAGAAATCCTGCTGGTTCTGCCTTCAATATCTGGTTCTCATTTCTCTGCCATTGCACCCTGGGCTAAGCAACTGACATCTAGTGTCTGGAAACAGTGGCTTCCTACCAGGTTTCCCTATTTCTGTATTCATCCTCGTACTAACTGTCCCCAGTGCTACATCCAAAGTGATCTCTCTACTCAGAGTTCTCCACTGGTTGTCCATTCCACTCAGTCTGAATATCTGCCTTTGTATTTTTCCTAACTCTGGCAGCCCTGCTTCCTGAACTCGCTGTTCCCTGCAGGCATATATGTCCATGTATCTTAGTGGAATCCATGTGGAAGTGGCGGGCTGCTTCTAGGGCTTCCAATGACAGTGCTCCCACGTGCTCCTTCCCCTGCCGGGTGAGCTAGAACAGAGAAAACTTCTGGAGTGATTTTGGAAGCTACAAGACTTAAAGACCTAGACAGCCCTTCACTCCCGGCCCTCCCACCCCATCCTGTCACATTCTGGCCTCTGTCTCTAGTTCTGCTAATTGCTCACTTTGCTACAGCCACACTGATTTTCTTCTTGTTCTTTGAAAATACTTCTCATATTCTTTACAAGGGTTTTGCTTCTGCTTGTTCTCTCTTCCCTTTATTCTTTCAGAAGCCCAAGTCTCATCCTCTCATATCCTTGCTGAGTTTTTTTTTTTTCAAAACATACTTTCTCAGAATATTTTATTTAATTTCTCTACTGAAAATTGCCCTGTGGCCCACATTATCTGCTCTTTCCTGTTTTTTGTTTGGCATATTTATCTTCTAATACCCTATACAGCTACACAAGTAAATTTTTTTTGCCACTTCTTTATATGTACACCTGGAGATAAATTTCAGGGTGGGAAGTGCTTTTTCTGATTGGTTCACACCTAGGTAATCTATGCCCAATAGGTGCTGAAATATTTGTTGAACGAATTCTTTTGATACCATAACTAGTTGTTTTATATTATTTTTATCTATCCACATATATGTTTAATAGTAGCAATAGCAATAGTAGTGATAATAATAGTATCTAGAAAACTTTTAATGGTCAGAATCGTGCCACTTACTTTCCTGACTTCCCTCCATGACATGAATTATAAAGATGGGCTTCCACATTAACTTTCTGAAATAAACTATGTTATAAATATTATCCTGATTATTGGAGCCTTCCCCCACACAATCTGGAGACATAATTAAATGGGTTTTTTTGGTTTTTTTCCCGGAACCAGGGATTGAACTCAGGACTCTGTGCTTGCTAGACAAGCACTTATTCTACTGAGCTATCTCCCCAGCCCCATGATTGTTGTTTTAAGGAAAAGTCAGTTTTAGTCATCTACTACATAGTGCAAATCTACTGGGACACTCTTAAAACATTGCTTCTGGAAGTTATAAATAATTCCCATTTATTACATTAGCTTCCTATGTGATTTCCTCTATGTTTAGTAATTTAGTTACCAATAAAATGGCTTAACCACTCATATTTTTATTGGTTAAGCAGGCCACTTACATTTTAACTATATAGATAACAAAATGCAGAACACTGGAGAAGCAATAAAAAATCTTTTTTTGCTCACGTAACAGGACAAAACGAGCAGACCAGTACGGTGGTCTTCTTCCACATAATCAAGGCTAACAGACTCACTGTTGTCCTCAACATGTAGCTTCCAAGGTCACCCCAAATGTTTTCTCTATTCTAACGCTCACCAAACAGAGGAGAGAAGATCTGCACTGTGCAGATCTTCCTTTCATGGCTATGCACACCTTTTCACACTCGAATCTTGTCTCTGGTTTCAGATTTGGGGGAGGCAGGAACTTGCATTTGAGGCCATGTTAGTGAAATGTGACCAGATGAAGGAATCTTCAAAGCATTATGCCACGTAAAAAAATTCGGATATAGATCTCATACTGCATGACTTATTTATGTGGAAAATCCAGAGCAGACAAATCCATACAAACAAAACAGACTGAGCGGACAGGGGGCAACTGCCTGGTGTGCGGGTATTTCCTTTGCAGTAATGAAAACATCTTGAAACTAGACAGCAGCGATAGCTGCACAACTCTGTGAATGCACTAAATGCCACTGAAAGCCTCGGCAGCCGAGGAGAGCGGGAGGCGGTGGCGGCGGCGGGAAGATGCTGCTCTTTGGTGTAAATTGCAATTGAAGTGACCTGCCACTTGCACAGATTCCACTGAGATACATGGCCACACATCCCTGCAAGGAACGATGGGTGGTGTAGTCCACTAAGAGTCCAAGAAAGTAGGGTTGCCAGAGTTGGGGACAATACAAAACATAGCAGGACACCCTATATTTATCCAACAATCCAACCAGGAAGATAACATTTCTGTTGAACAGATGACATCCAAACAAGAAATCAGACTGAGATCTCATTATATATTCTTAATATATTCCAGTCCTTTGATAGCAGCTGGTGTGGCCTCAATGTGTCTCTTAAAATTCATCTGTTAGAAACTTAACCTCTAGGCCTGGCCAGATAGCTCAGCGGACTAAAGTGCCTGCTTAGATTGAGCACAGAGACTGGGGTTCCATCCCCAGCACCACAAGCCCTGCCAGCCCTGTCTCCGGCGATTGAGACTATCATCGCAGCCCTTGGGAGGCTGAAAACAGGAGAGTCACTACAAATCTGATCTGTGTAGCGAGACACTGTAGACCCTATACTAAATACATTTAAAAAAAAAAAAAGAAAAGAAAAGAAAAGAAACTTGACCTCTAATGTGACAGTGATGATGAATGAAAGCTTTAAGGGTGACTGGGTCACAAGGGCAGGACCCTCCAGAATGGATCAATGTCCCCATCATTGAAGTGTGTTCATTATCATGAGAGTATAATCATTATAAAAGTGAATGCAGCCCCCTCTCACCATCTCCCCTTCTGTCGTAGAATCATCCAGCAAGAAAGCACCTGGCAGACGCCAGGGCTCTGGCATGGGAGTTCCCGGTCTCCAGAACTGTGAGAAAGAATGTTCTCAGGCTGTCATATTCTGCCCCAGCACAAAAAACAGATGAAGAGGGCACCTCCCTTACCTCAAAAGATTCAAGACCAATTTGCAACAACATACAATTAGCAGTGTTGCAGGTTTATACCGAACAACTCACAAAGCCATGGTTAGATATACATAAAATCATACAGGCAGGAAACGAGAGAGGAGAAAAGGAGATGACAAAAATCTTCATCCAGCTGAATGTAATGACCAGCTGAATGCGATTCGGAAAGGCCTCGTAACTCATTCAGGAAAGAACATCGTGTAAGCATCTAAAGAAGCTTCATCCAATGACCATTTACCGAGCTCATTTGTTTTTCTGGGAAAACATTCACCCATCTGTGTTGCTAACAACAGATAGAAAATGATAGAAAGGAAATCACAGAATTTAAGAATCAGAAAGGAAATCATAGACTTTAAGAACCTTTCCATGACCTTCTACCTGGAAAGCATCAGTCCTCAACTGCTGTTTTCTCCCCCTACGTAGATAACCTTTTTAACATTACCTCCAGGAAAATAATTACCCTGAAAATTTTCATTCCATTCCTTCCCAACCTTCTAGCGGCCTCCAGCTAAGGCCCTAGTAGCGAGATGATCAACTCAGGAAAAGCCAAGTATGATTGGCAGTGTGAGAACAGCATCGTTTTTTGAGAGTGGAATTGAAATGTTTTATTGTATACAGATTTAGTCTCAGCTCTCAAAGAGAAACATTTCAGAATGTTCTCAATTTTTCAGAGAAATGGCTAAATATTATGGGAGGATGGAGGTTTCGCCATAAGAATGACTGTCAAGATTCATCTAATCAGGACCTGATTGCAGGCCTCATCCCAATAGCTGTGCCAATATGAGGTCAATTAAGCACCTTGGCATTATGTATATTATGTTTCTTAATTCTTCTAAACTTAACAATTCTAGAGAACTAATTTACCTACTTAAAATATAGCACACATTATTATTTCTATTTTCATACCACTTTATACATTTATCTGTTTTAATGTAAATCTATTTTTATATCTTAAAACTTAAAGGTGAGGAAAGGCGATCTTGGGGATGCTCAGTTTCTCTTCCTCTACTAAGACGTACATTGCTGTTTCCGCTCACCCTCAGAAGGTGGCACTGGAGAAGAGTAATGATCATGATGAAGGAGAAATCCAGCCCGAGCCAGGGCTGTCGGACCGTGTGGCCGGCTCAAGACGAACCTCACAACTTCCTCAGAACTTGTGGCTTCTTCTTGGCGGAGCTCAGGATCATCCTCACACCTGAGCTGCCGGGAAAGCAGCACAAAGCGATGTCGGGTACAGAAGCCCAGCTCAAGGGCTTGCCAGAGCTCAGCGGTCACTCGGCGACAAAGTCAGAATGCAAGCTCGAGGTTTCAGTCAAATTGCTTTAAGAGAGACTGAAACCCACCATGTGGAAGATTTTCTATTTGTCTCATTTTGTTTTCCTAGGACAGCTTTTAAAATAAAACTTCATAGCAAAAGAAGAAGAAGAAGAAGAAGAAGAAGAAGAAGAAGAAGAAGAAGAAGAAGAAGAAGAAGAAGAAGAAGAAGAAGAAGAAGAAGAAGAAGAAGAAGAAACAATCCATTAATATCACAGTTTTCTATTTGTCTCATTTTGTTTTCCTAGGACAGCTTTTAAAATAAAACTTCATAGCA
>PVKA01013946.1:0-53666 GCA_004027165.1 Ctenomys sociabilis | reverse complement strand
TTCAATACATATCATGAAGCAAGATCCCATTTTCAAGCCCAAAGGATATAAACATAGTTTTACAAAGTGTTTTACCTTAAATCATTTTCCTCATTTTTGTGCATTTTGCTACGTTTCTAGCTTATGTCCTGTATAACTTACTAGAACTGATACTTTTTCAAACAGAGATAAGAAAATCCTACTATATACAGAACTCAATTTCAGGTAATAGTGAGATATAAAATAGGTGAAAAAATAAAGTTTACAGAGATGAGCCAGGCACTGTCTTTATGAACTTGCAGAGGAGGAAGTCTTCTTGAGCACAATGTGGAAGACATCAATGATAAAGAGAAATGCTGATAAAATAGACTACATTAAATTTTAAATTTTTGCTATATTAAAATTTCTTTTTACAAAAATATATTTACAAAGCAACAGGGATAAGATACTAAATGAGAGAATGTATTCACAATATATGGAAAAAGGCTCAGCATGAGAGAAAAAGAAAAAGAGAAAAGAAAAATTCCAATAAATCTGCAAGAAGAAGATAGAATAAAAAGTATTGTAGGTTATATGAATTGGCATAGGGGCTGGGGAGTTGGCTCAGTAGAATAAGTGCTTCCCTGGCAAGTGCAAGGGTCTGAGTTCAATCCCTGGTTCTGCCAAAAAAAAAAAATGAATTGGCATTTCACAAAAAAGTGTATTCACATTTCTGGTAAGCATATTAAAATTTTATGTACTCTATTTTTTTTGTCTTGGAGATATAAATTAAACTTACAAACATGTACTGCCTCAGGCACTGCAGAATGGCACAACCGCAAGCAAACAGATGAACCTACTGAACCCAGGAAATAGAATGGATCATTTGAAACTCTCATGTAGCACTAGAGAGAATCTAGGTTGGTGCAGCAACTTTGGGAAACCTTTTGGCAAAAATCACTACAGATGGAAAATGATGCAGCCAAATTGGCTTAGTAATTTCACTCCCAGGCACGTATGTAACAGATATATATAAGCAATAGAAAGTCACACCTATGAGTACCTTCTATTAGCCATTCATGAATGCCAGAACTGACAACTAGAATGTCAATAAGCAAAGAATGGATAAACAGGTTGTATTTCACTCATTCAGTGACTGTACTCAGAAATGAATCTGGACCAGAACTGTTGCATGCAACAATATGGGTAAAACTCATAATACAACATTTAGCAAAAGCAGTCAAACATAAAAAGTGCACATTGCTTGATTCTTTTTATATGAGGATTAGAAACAGGCATCATTGAGTTCTAGTGGTACAAAAGGTACTTTAAGAAGAGTGACTAGCTAATGACAGGACACTGGAAAGTGTCATGGTAGTGAGAGTGAACTATGTCCTGACGTGGGTTTGTATCTATTTGGAAGGGTTCCATCCATCAAAAAAATCAGTTTTATGTTTACATACCTATGGGAATAGTACACAAATTTTACTGTATGTGTATATTTTGTAATGAAATTAAAATATATGGAGTTGAATTACTTAAGGTCTTCATGTGTCAATGCCAGCTATTACTATTGTTTCTCCTTTAGCAAACAAAAGAGAATTTTCTTGATCTCATTCTTTGCCTTATTTAACTGAGATCTGTGTATAAAACACATTTGTAGACACCTGTGAAACATATTTCTATTACTATCTCATTGTCCCTAGGTTTTCCCTTTAGCATGTGAAATCTATTCTATGTTTCTTTTTAGAGTTCTGACTTTACGCTGGATGTTAGGGGGTCACTTTTCCATTTGTGTTTTATATTCAGTAGAGTTCCTATAATAATTTCATTTGATCTTATGACAAATGCCTTATCAAACACTAAACAAAGACCTGTCACCCTAGGTCTGAAGTGTGACCTCATTCCGTCTAGCATTTAAGGAAACAAAAGTCTCTTGTGAGTGATGGGACATTAGCTTCCTGTAGATGTAAGGCTTCAATCTAAACAGATGATCTTTGGAAAAGAGCCTTGAGGATGGGAATAGAAGAGAGGCCTCCCCTGTCAGCAGTGAGGAGAAGCTGTCACCATTGTGTGCTGTGGAGAGCTCCACATACTCTCCTTCCCTTGCTACCTCTCAGGTGGGCCCTGATGTGCGGGCGGGAATAGTTTTGAAAAGGTTTGGATTCTGGGGTCATCAGGTAAGGAGTTGGGTTCTAGATCTTACTGTGCATTCTTGATCAAGGGATTCACACTGTTTGCAGACTTCAGTTGATTTAAAATGAGAATTAAAAACATCTATACCATAAAACCATTGCAAGGATTTAAATTACAAAGATACATAAATGTTTCTGCTGTAAGATTTAACACATCTAGATGTTCAAAAGATGAACTCTCTACTCTCTGCATCCTTTTCTTTTTTAACCAAAAATATGTCACTGTAGTAGTTTGCAGTCTAGGTAGTTGATACAGTAATCTGGATTTGAAGGTGACAGGACTTGAGACATGTAATTCATGAGTATGTATCAGATCCACTTATGTTTTCATACCTTTCAGTTTTGCAGATGAAGTTTGTCTTCAAAATAGGGTCAGAATGTAATATTTGTAAATATAATTGATAGAAATGAATATAGTTGATGTTATCTAAAAAAACCAGAGTAATAAAGCAGATGAAAATTTACCTTATATTAATTAACTTTGTGCATTTTCTTATATACAAAGTGGCACACATTTAGACAAACCTCTGCTTAAGACCTGAACATAATTGTGTTTCTAAAGAAATGTATATTGGGTGACTTTTGATTCTAGCAAGTTGAATCTTGTTTTTTAAAAAAACTTTGTTAGCTGGAAAAGTTGTAAATGAAGCATGCAGGGAGCAGTAGTAGCAATCGGTCTCTATATTGTACTTGAAAACATTGGGGGAAGTAAAACAATTTGCCTGAGCCGGTCATTTCAAGTTAAGAGCCTGTGAATGTCTCCTCTTCTCGGAGGGGAAGGAGCTGGGGCTGAGCTGTGAGAAGACCTCAGTCAGTGCATTAAGGGGTAGAGAAGTCAGATGAGAAGATGTAGCTGGGGTCTGGTGCACAAAGTGAAGAACAGCTGGGCATGCTACTTCCTGTGGGGGCCCAGTGAGCCCCAGTACTGAAAAAACTAGACCACGTGGTGATTGTCAAGATAAAGTGAGGTGAAAGAAGAAATTTCTGGGCACAAGCAGCAGATTACCCCTTAAAGGTCTGAATTCAGTAGTGACATATAAGGACTTCATTGGGGCATTCCAGTGTGCAATAGGATAGCAGGCAGACTCGAGGACATACAAGTTTTAATTTAGCTCTTTATAGTCTCAAAAAGGTTGTGAAGAATTCAGAGCATTAAAATGAAAAGGAGAACTACTTTTTAGGAATGCCGTACCTAATAAATTTGCATCCAATAGTGAGGACAAGTATTAAAAAGCACAATAAGGAATCCAGTGAATAATGCACATATGTAATCTCTGCAAAGTTTTAAATCCTTTATGCACTTGACAAACTCCAGGCTTTGAAGGAATTGAAAGGGAGAGAAGGGCTTATGCTAGGAGACAATGAGTGGTAAGTCTTTCTCCAGAATCAACAACTGTCTGGGGATACGCACGCACGGCTGGTTTTAGCTTACTGCTTTCTGCTCTCTTCCTCCTTCCTTCCTCCCTCTTCTTTCTTGCTCCTTCTTTCCAATAAAGCCTTATTGTTATACTCTGGTTTCTCTTCAGATACTAAAAATCTTTTGCCTTTTACCAGTAAAGCTTTATTGTTGAACATCGCACAAATTAATTCACTTTTTTCTCCTATCCAAGAGGATACTACTGATCCCATAGGGTTAAGACCCACAGAGTGGTATGGCACAACTCTTTTCTGCTGAGAAAAGCTGCATAATGGTGGGTGTTGGAGTCAGAGATAGTCTAGCCAGTCTTCCTGGCTCCAACTCGTAGTTGCCAGTTCTCCTATGTAACATTAGGTACTTAGCCATTCTTTGGGTGTGTATGTAACCACAGAACACACATCAGGGAACTGCTAGAAGAATGACTTGAACTGCCTGTAAAGCAGCTAGAATGATGTCTCACACATAGTACGTAGCAAGGAAGTATATTAAGAGATATTTAACTCTCACTTCTTGCATTTAAAGATTTTTATTTAAGAATAAAAAGGGGATATAAAGGAAGGATCATTCTGTATTTGTATATACATAACACTTAGGATAAATATGCAGCTACTTTCACATAATTCTATAAAAAGAAAGATTTGCACTAATAGTGTTTAGACAGGATATCCTGTCTGCTTCTTGTACTATGGATAACTACTAGGAAGATAACAATGTAAAAAGCATTAATTATTGAAACTGTACCATAATTCAGTTTTTTAAAAAAGATAGGTATACAACTACATTATCTTAATTCAATGAATAGAGGCATCTGCTCTAATAGTGTTTGTAAATAGAATATCATGTCTGCACCATGTGCAGCAAACTAACACTAAGAAAGCAATATGCAATGTATTCATTATTGAATTTGTTCTAATAATTTGAAAAAAAATTCTACCAAAGGACAAGGAGAACCTTGTTACTTGTGACAGTACACCTTATAAAGTGGTTAATGAGTTGGTGCTCCTAAATGCTGGACTAGGATTTGTCTGCTGTACTCTTGTTTCGTTATCCCCGTAATTGCCCAGTAGGTGCTCAGGGAAACTCCATTAATGATTATCCTACTTCTCTACGATTGGATTATATATACCCATACTTAATTCAAACAGGATTTGGGGCAATTGTCTTACAAAATATATACAACATAACAAGTCAAAAGTTAATACAAGCACAGTAAATGAGAAACAAATGTAAGAAGACAGATTCGCCTTTCAGGGTTGGCTCCCTAAAAGGCCCCTTATGAAGTGCTGTGTTCTCCTAGCGCAGGCCATATCATTCATGCCTAATTTCGTCCCAAAGTAATAGTTTACATTCTATGTACAATAGCCCTCTTGTTAATAGAAGGAGTAGAAAGAAGACTTTTATTATTATTATTTTTATAAACAGAAAAATGTAGGCTTTAGATAATGTGGCACATTTTGTTGGTTTCTTTTCAAGGTCAGTGGCAATGAAATATCAATATGCAGCTAACTTTTGCTTTCCCTGAAAACAATACAGACATAACTTATATTAGGTACAATATAGCTTCATTAAAAATACTAGCCATTAGTACCTCACAAAAGATAATGTTTACGTATAACACCCCCAAAATGAGACTAAAACATGTGCCAGATATTGGTTGTATTCATTTCTATTTCTCCATTTCATTTTTATCAAAGCACGCAACTGTGTGTGGTCAGCTCTTAAGTCTATAAAAGGAGATTCATGAGAAGCAAGAAGCCTGACCTAGCATGCACCCACAATCTTCCCTGGACATTCTTCCTGTGCTGTCAAACAACAGTCCTGGGTAGAACCTCACCAGCAGGGCTCCCACCCTGGCAAGCCAGCTGGCAGGCAGACTGGTTGGCCTGTGTTCCCAGAGCAGCTGGAGAATGTGTGGTGTTCTTGGGGGCTAATCCACTTAGACAGGAGAAAGGCAACAGAACTGTCAAGTTTAAATTTGTTAGCAAGCCATTTAGTGCTCTAGTACTGTTAACTTCAGGCTTAGACAATTTGACCCTCTGTGCTGGCAGAGGCAGGCTGATGCTGTTGTATGCCAGTTACTGGCAGCACTGAACCATTCTGTATTGTCTTGGTTGGTCAGTCCACTCCATGACAAAATATTTCCAAGGACCTTTACAATTATGATGTCCTCCAAGCCTTCTTGCAGAAATACTTTTATATGAGAATATATATGCAAAAGTCTCCTTCCTGTACCTAACATTTGTCTGAATCCCATTGAAAATGGTAGGTTGATGGGGAAAAGAGAATTATGAATTATTTTACTCTACTGTGTATTGCAATCTGAATACTGTAGATTAGCTAAGTTAGGAAGCACAAAAGTCTATGTGGCTCATAGAACTAGAGGCTGGGACTCCTAGGAGTGAGAGCCACAGCAAGGGTGTGAGAGGAAGAGAGAGAGAGAGGGAAATTAGGCGGTACTCATTATTAATTTTTTATGAGAGCAGAGCCCTCAAGACTTAATCAACTATTAAAGGTCTTACCTCTTACACCATTACAGTGGTAATTAAATTTCAACATGTGTTTTGGAGGGTACATGCAATCTCCTTGCTAGTCTAATTTTAGTTTGAGTCTTAAATTATACCAAAACTAACTAATACATTTGCAGTTTCCATATCCTTACTAGTCTATTCCCATGGGTGGATGATGTTAGAGTATAGAAATTTCATTTGTGTCTTTTATTCAGCACATAGATAATTACAGATTTTTTTTCTTTGACTTACCCTTATTTATATACTACTTAGATAATTATAGATTTTTTTCTTTGACTTATCCTTCTTTATATGCCACTTATTTCCTTATAGATAGCCATTATTACCAGAAACATTGTTCTTTCATTCATTGGCTTTCATTCCTATGGCCCTAGACCAGGTGTTGTGGAGAGTTCAGAGAGCAACAAAAACCAAAAAAGACTTAAGTGGTTGTGTAAAAATCAGGGCTGTGGATTTCATGTCCTGCCTGAATTTGAATCACAGCTCTAACATTAACTTCCTGTGAAAATTCTTATATTTCTATATTTCTAATATAAATACTAGTTCTTTTGTGTTGTTCATATTTGTGTGTTGATAATATTTTTAGCAAGTTTTGAAATCAGAAAGTGAGTCATTTAGTTTTGTTATGTTTCAAGGCTCTTTTTGCTATTTTATATCCCTCGAATCTTTACATAAATTTCAGACTAGCCTGTTAAATGCAAAAATAGGAAGATATCTTGAAGTTGTTGGTAGTGATTATGTTCAATCTGTAGATGTATTTAGGGAGTATTTTCAAAACACTCATTCTTTGAGTCTTTCAACCCATGAAGATGGGATTTTGGGATTTTTGTTTTCATTTGCTTGACGGTATTTTGTAGGTTTTAGCATACTGCTATTTCACTTTTTTTGTTGTGTTTATCCCTAAGAATTTTATTCCTTTTGATATTATTATCAATAGAATAAAGTTAATTTTAGCCTTCCATATGGTCATTTAATTAATTTTTGTTCACTGATTTTGAACATTACCTTACCCATGGATTAAATATCTCTTGTTTAAAATATTTCTTGACATTGTGCTTCAGAAAGAAAACAATAATAAAGCCACTGGACTATATTGAATTATTTCACTGAATTCACCCCCTATGATATTTAAATGGCAATGGGATACTTATCTCTGACAAAACTAAACAAAAAAGGGGATACAAATGAAGGACCATTTTGTATCTGTATATACAAAATAGGATAGTTATATAACTACTTCTCTTAATTCAATGAGAAGAAAGATTTGTACTAATAGTGTTTGGACAGGATATCCTGTCTTCACTTTACACTATGATTAACCACTATGAAGACAACAATTGCAATGTATTAATTATTGAAGCTGTTCGGTTTTGAAACTGCCTCATTGCTATTTGTTTCTCAATAAAATTAATAAAAAAATTCTTGCATTTTTTAAAATGCAGTAATCATTTTCCAGCTCTCTGCTTTTAAAATGCACAATGATGGCTGGCACATAACTGTCAATGGACCACAGAGATTGATTCCAGTCAGCCACTGAGGAGGTGGTGGAGCCAGCTAGAGGATGAGCACAGCGACAGAAGCACGGTCTAGGCTGTGGGCCGTCTATAAGAACATGGCAGCACTGCTTCCAAGCTTAGGCTGGCTGTGGCTTCCCGTCTTCCTTTGCAGCAAAGTGTGGCCACATGACAGAGGTCTAGCCAATGGAATGAGAACAGAAGTGCATGTGTCTTTCTCCCAGATTTCACCCAGGAAATCTTTCTTCTGGATTCTGTTCTCTTTTTATTTGATTTGACAAAGACTCACATGGACATACACTGTTGGGAGCAACATATTGATGAGAATGGAGTCAATGCTAGAAAGATGCCTGGGTCTCTGAACTGCTCCTCAACTCCTGTTGAGGAGAGAACTTCCAGTAGAGAGCTTTTGTTTTGGACTTCCTGTGAATGAGAAGTAAATTTCTACTGTATTTGAACTATTAGACATTTTCAAATTTATTTCCTGTGGAAATCAGTGTTCTCAAAGAAAATAAAAAGAAAAGGAGGTTCAAAGGAAAACAGGACTAGTTTTTTATCTTCTTAAAGAGATAGCACTTAGTAGTATATTTCTACCCATAAGTCCCTGCCTAGCTCTGTAGCTTAGACTTCTTCAAGTGTGTAGTTGAGAAGTGGAATTATAAGCATGCACTTTTAAATTTAAGGTTTACACTAAGAATATGACATATTTTATATAATATAATACTGATTTAAGCTTCATTTCAGAGATTATGTATTTGAGGATTGAACAAATTGGCTACATTACCAAGAAGTCCCAGTTTTATTTGTGTTGCCCATGAAATCTGATTACAGAATGGATGGTGACATTTAGAGATCTAATTCAGTTGTCTACTTGAAAATCTTTGACCATATTTTTTGGATCACAGCTTTTCCCAAATAGTGTAACTTTTCTAGACCAACATTTACCACAAAAAAGTTTTCTTTAAACCTTCCTTTCCCCAATTTTTAAAATAGTTATCCTTTGGTTTCATAGTCATTTTGAATAAAAGCTCATATTATCAATTTCATATGAACATATCTTCTCAGGAGTAATAATTTTTAACAAGGGTCATCTTTTGCAGTGATTCTACATCAAATATGTACTCTCAAAGTACAAAATATACAATAGGATGTGGCTTTTCTAATCTTACACTTAGAGGAAAAGGATATGTAAGTAATATCCAGAAAGGAAATGAGAAGTCGAGTGTTTCATTGACACATGGAGACATCAATGAATGAAAGTGTTGCAGAGTTTAAACTCTAGTTTAGTTTTCTCTAGAGATAGTACTTGCGAAGATACACTTTAAGCATTGGCAAGCTCCGCTTCCATAAATCTCTCTTGTAAGAATGTGACACAAGTCCTCAGACTTATTTATTTTATGTTGCAATATGTCCAATAATAACAAAAGCTTTATTGCATTTTAACCCTGTTGTAGGAACTATGTGGCATTCTGTCCGCAAATATTTTAATTTATTTCTCATCCTCTCCTAAAAGGAGACAGTAATTATTTTCCAGATTCATGGTGAGAAAATGACTCCCGAGATGCAGATTGCATCTAGCCTGCTGGAGAGTGGGAAGTGGGATAGGCTTGCAATCTGGCTATGAAGCCTATCCTATTACTGAAAAAAAGCTAAGCTTCTTTCACTCAATGTAAGTTATTTCATCATTTGTACTAATGATGATGCACAGCAAGCATTGCAATAATATTAATGTGGGAAATTAAAAGACAGACACTATTTGTGCTGACCTTTACATTAGTACATGCATTATGCTTGTTCTTTTGGTTTTATTAAGTGTAAGAACTTACAAGCAATACTGTACTTTACTGGTATGACTACTTACACAAGTAGGTTAGTGTTGTGCACTGTATAAGATGGAATCAGGGTTCAAAGAGAAATTTTTAACAGGATCTTACCTATATATGTAGAGAAAAATTATATAACATATATTTTATGCATGTATGTAGACTACTTAGATTGCACTATCTGCTAGAATAGTATACTAAATAATCACATAAATAACATAAATTATAAATTATAATTAAATAAAATATGAAAGCATCATTATTTTATTTGAGACAAGTTAATGTTATTTATATAAAAATATCAAATATGAAGTACACGATAGTTCTAAAAATAAACTTGAAGGAAATTCTTTACAAAATTATTCTCAGTAGTCTAGTATTTAATATATAGTTTGAATAATGTTCTCAAATAACATTTCCTTTAGACCTGTGTAACATTCTAGGAAGTGTTTATTATCTAACATTGTTATCACTTTTCTATATTAATTTATATATAATTCTAAAAGTTCTAAACTAGTTCTTTTTTGCTCTGGTACTGGGAATCAAACTGAGAACCTTGCATTTGCTGGCAGGCATTTTTGTTTGTTTTTTCAGATAGAGTCTCACACTACAGTTCAGGTTGGCCTTCAGCTTGCTTTGCAGCCCAGGCTGGCCTTGAATTTGAAGCAATCTTCCTGTCTCAGCCTCCTAAGCGCTGGTCATACAGGTGTGCACCACCGAGCCTGGCCTCTACACTAGTTTTTAAAATTATTTTGTGATCCTATGTAAGTTAGACTTTTAACCCTTAATGATTTTACATTATAGATGTGGTTACTGAGTATTTTCTCTATTGTACGAGGTTCAGTCTAGGCTGGATCACTTCATGTGAGATGACCATGTGTTCTGAATGAGTAGATCTGGTGTTAACGTAGTTATAATGCACAGCCCAACATGATAATTCAAAAGTCAGGTTAGGGTTGCATGATCCAGAGTAATAGCGATTAGCTGTGGGTACTCATTTGAAAATATATTTGCATAGATTAAGATGGAACATTCAGTCATAGATTAAGATGGATCATGCATTAGAGGCAGCCACAATGAGCAGTGCAGACACAGAAGGCTTCCGCTGTCACAACGAAAGTACCACTGGCAAACCCTCTCTCTGAAGGAAGAAAGAATTGAGAAAACCAATGAGGTATGTTCACAGGTAACTAACAAGCCTCACCTTTGCTGATAATTTCATTTTGTCTGCTCCCTTTCTCCATGTATTCCACTCATGCAAGACCTGCACACACTGAGCTATACGTCTCATTTCCCACTTACCGTGCTGCTTGTCTTAGTTACTCTTCTCTCATTGCTGAGACAAATACCCGGCACCCAAAATGAAGGAAGGAAAGGTTTATTTAGCTCACAGTTACTGGAGGTTTCAGCCCATGCTCGGCTGGCTCCAAGGCAGAGGGGCACATGGCAGAGGGCAGCGGTTCATGGCAGCTGAACAGCAACAACAACAAAGAGCAATTGCTAAAGAAGGTTTGTCTTTCTGGCTTTCATATTCCACTCGGGCTCTCTGCCCCGGCCTGGGGTATAGTACTCACACCCATAATCCCAGCAGTACTAAGACCCATAATCCGAGCCTTGGATCACACATGATCCCAGTGGATCATGAATTAATCACAAACTCTAGAAATCCCCACCCCATGACTACATGAGGCTTTGGGGGACAACTAGACACAAACCATACCACTGCGGAAGGAGGCAGCCACTGTGCTGACATAAGCCTAGGCCTGAAGGAAGCAAGATGGCAAGCAAAGGCCAAAGGCTCGAATTGTGCACTCAGCTATGGATCAAGCTACCTGTTCATGGTATATTGTAGATGAGTGACTTAATTCCAAGCTTTTGGTGGGTGAAAATGTCCTTAAAGAGGTATAATAGTGCTATGGGTACTGTGTGACTCCTCAGTTGAGTAATTAGCCTAATCAAACTTACGTATAAACAAGAAAATTAGAAAATCAAATATGAAAGGATAATGGTAAACTCTGAAGCATTAAATAGTTGTGTCATTTAATGTTTTCAAGGATTGATTTTTTTTTTTTTTTCTCTTAAGTCCAGTTCTGCTCAAGTGTGAAATGCTTGGGGTGCATTCTAGGGGACAGGGAGAAGCTCCCTCCTCAGACTCTAGGTTTGGAAGAAATGAGTGTTTTAAAAAGTACAACTGAGACTGATGGAGTGACTTTTAGATTCGTAACTGCAATTCTGCACCTCAGAAGATTCTCCAAGAAGCCAACGGGGTTCAGCGGCGGCCCACATGATTCTCAAGCTCCTGCCTTATAGTGTTTCTCTCAGTAACAAGGAAGCCACCTCAGAAAACAAGTGTCTCTTTGGTGGCACTTGATATAGTATTGAGAAACAAACTTTCGGCAGTATTTTAAACTATATAAGTGTTTCACTTCCGCAGCTAAAAAAATAACATGCCATTAAAGTCAGAAAAAGTGTCTTCTTCAGAATGGTTAAAAAAAAAAAAAAAAAAAAAAAAAAAAAAAAAAAAAAGACTTTCACCTACAGGGCTGGGATCTCTGGTGCTCTCTTCCTTTCTGCTTTTCTGATTGTTAGATTTCCAAATTCAGCCCCAACTCTTCCCTGGATACTAGGTACCTATTCTGAACTTTTCCATTTGGGATCTTTTCTCAAATCTAATGTGAAAATAATGTCCAAATGAATTTCCAAGGTAATGACACACTATACCTGGCCCGCTTATGACAGGTCATTATAATTAGATCTCTCAGAAGCACTCCCTTATATTTCCAAAGCTATATTTAGAATCCCTTTTTGATACATAAATTGATAAACATTGGATTTCAAAGATTCACAATGAGAAATGAAACAAAATGTTCACACTCATGTAGAAATTACCCATAGAAGGTAAAACTATAACTCAGACTCTAGGTTTGGAAGAAATACTACAGCAAAAATATAGGTTGACTAATGTAGTTGACTTTAGTAAAATCAAATAGCCATTAATAAAAACATTTATCTGTCAGCATCCATGACTTTTTTTTTTTAATTTTTTTTTTTTTTTTTTGTCTTTTTGAGACAGGGTCTCACTATGCAGTTCAGGCTGGCCTTAAGCTCACTTTGTAGCTCAGGCTGGTCTCGAACTCACGACAATCCTCCTGCCTCACCCTCCCGAGTGCTGGGATTACAGGCATGCGCCACCACGCCCGGCATAATTTCCTAACTTCTGATTTGTTCATGCACTTCATTAAGATACATCAGTTTTTATCTTGAGCAGAAATAATGGACTGTATCTTCAGGAGTATTCAGGCAGTCATTAATCATTCTAGTGCCATTCTTGGAACTGAGCAAAAAATACTGTAAATCAAACTTTTTGTGACTAACTATTGGGTAGAACCCAGAGCTTTCACACCAAACCATATCTCCCACATTTTCGAATTCTGATTTAGATGCAGTGTTCTTGTTAAATCACAAAGTTGCAATCTTCCTGCCTCAGCCTCCTCCTGGAAATTCCAGCCTCCTGGAATTTCAGCTCTGCAAAACCCACTAATGGAACCTTCTTATGCTAGCACGTCCAGTACAGGCTGGCCCTCATCTGACATATGGCATGTGCAAACCCTCATAAGGATCATCTGAGATTAATTGAAATTACTTAACTTATAGAACAGAAACTGGAGAACCACAGTATTTTCTACAGGAGAAATACTGACTATAATGTAAAGATGGGGTGCATGATTCTTTCCCCAGAAAGTCAAGAAGCTGTGGTCTTAACTCAGAGATAATACAAGACTTCAACATTTTACTGGAATGGATTAACAGACCAGGGAATAAAATGAGTGGCACAAAGTGCAGTAAAAGTTCATACTTGTGCTATGTTATCCCCACTACTAGAAGTGATTTATGTGAAGGACAGATGCATAGATTTTTGGAAGTCTGTACAAATAAATAATTTAGGAACCTCTTCGAAAAGTCATCATCTTAAAGGAAGAATAGATTTAGTATAAATAAACTTATATTCATGACAAAGACTTCATTGGTAGAGTTGAATTTCAGTTATGGACACAACATTGATTCTTTTTTTTCACAATTTATTTATTTTTTATTTTATTGAAGTACAAATATCAATGAGACAGTTTTAAGACACTTTAACAGGACAGATTCCATAAACTAACACATTGCAAACTGTTCTCCTAATGTTTTGATATCATACAAGGTGCATACATGATATACTTACAGACATTATTATACCAGATGTCTCTTATCAGTAAATTAAGAGAGTGTAATTGTTTACATATCTTATGTTTTAGATCTGAATTATATCAGATTCAATAATTAATACTGTCTACCTTGTTACTTTCCTAGTGGTTGTCCAGAGCACTAGAAGCCGATATAATATCCTGTCCAACCACCATTAGTGCAAATCTTGCTTCTCATAGAATTATGTAGAAGCATGGTGTATCTAACCCAACTGTATGGTTCATACACACACATCATGATTCTTAATTTCTATACCCCTTCCTTTGTCTACACCTGTCAAAGATGGGCACTCCATTGTCATTCAATCAATTTAGGTGCATGAACTCGATGACACAATCCAACACAGTCCAGCATTCTACAACAATAGTGGGTTATCTGAAGAAGTTGTTGACAGTAGCCATTTACAGCTCAATTAATTATTATGGTCCCACGTTATATACCTCATTTTTATACTTTTCTGCTGGATGATTAAGACCTAGATAGACAAAGACCTATATACCAAAACATGTAGTTTTTGTTTCTGTTGAGGTCAGTGAAGTCCCCTCAGGGTTTATCTTGTAAATCTATACCTAACTCTGTAGATCCTTTGTCTTTGTCATCCATGTGGATGAGTCAAGGCCAATGCTTGACCAGTTTACTCTCTGTGAAAGCCTGAGAGAAAGTTTTCTCTCCATGTGACTCTCCCCAGGCACACTATAGAACTTCAGTCTCTTTCCTCTGTGGCTCCATAATCTCCTTGGTCAGAACATTTGGAGCTCAACTGAGTTTCATGATGTTGCACTACAGGTTCTCCTATGTTCTGAGTCTTCGTTGACCTTGAAAGGCAAGGGCCAAAATGTTGGCTGGCCTTGTGGCTCTTCTATTTCTCCAATTTTGATCTGTGAATTTAGGTGGCTAACCATCCAGAAGAAAATCTGATTAGTACCGTGCAACATATGTCATTCACTCTGCCTTATCTGACTCAATTGTTTTTAGTTGTTGTTGTACATTTCTATTTGTATTTCTTCTTTTCACTTCTTATACTAGGGAGACTACGATATTTACACAAGTGTGTCTAGTTTATTTCACGTATGAGTATATGTTCAAGTGACATCCACTTCAATATAAATACTTCAAGCTTATCATTCTTAATAGCTGAGTAATACTCCAATATATAGAAATACCACATCATTTTCAACCATTCCTCATGTGATGGACATCTTGGTTATTTCCAAGATTTTGTTATCACAGATTTTGCTGCTATATATCACTATGATATAATGTTTTCAGTTCCTCTGGGAAAATTCTCAGTATGGGGATAGCCAGCTTGAATAGGATTTCCAGTCCCCACACTGACCTCCACAATGGTTGTACCAGTCTACATTCCCACCAGTAGTGGAAAAGTGTTACCTTTTCCCCACAACCTCTCCAACATTTGTTGTTGGTTGACTTCTTTATGATAGCCATTCTTTCTGGAGATGGTATGTCAGTGTTGTTTTTATTTGCATTTCACGAATGGCTAGTGATGTGGAGCATTTTTTCATATATTTATTTGCTTCTTTAATATCGTCCTCTGTCAAATGTGTATTCATGTCAGATGCCCATTTCTGGATTGGGTCTTTAAATTTAATGGCCCTAATATATCTTAGTTCTTTATATATTCTAGACAGCAGACCTTTGTCTGATTGCTTATTAGGATTTTTTGAAAATTTGTGGGTTGTCTTTTGACTCTGTCAACACTTTCTTTTGACATGCAGAAGCTCCTCAAGAAGAGTTGATCCCAGTTGTTAATTCTTTCAAGTGTTTCCCATGCGAATATATATTTGTTCATGAACTCTTTATGTACCCCTAATCTTCAAGAGTTCCCCTTACTTTCTCTTCCAGGAGATTGGGTGTTTCTGTTTTAATGTTTAGATCTTTAATCCATTTTGACTTTAACTTAGTGCATGCTGATAGAGCTGGGTCAAGTTTTAGTTTTTGGCATGTAGAAAGCCAGGTTTTGCAGCACCATTTGTTAAAGAGATATTTCTTCCAGTGAGTACGTTTGGCCCCTTCATCGAAGATCCGATGGCTGAGTCTGTTTGTAGATGCTTCTGTACCTTCTAATCTATTCCATTGATCCTTAGGTCTATTTTGTTGCCAGTATTATGATGCTTTTATCACAGTGGCTTTGTAGTATAATTTCAAGTCAGGAATTGTGATGGCTCCTGCCTTGCCTTTATTGGCCAAGATTGCCTTTGCTATTCTAGATCGTTTGTGGTTCCAAATAAATTTTAGGAACGATTTCTCTAGGTCTGCGTTATGGTATGTTGGTGTCCGTTTGATAGGGATTGCATTAAATCTGAACAACACTTTTTTTAAATTTTTATTTTATTGAAGTACAAATATCAATGAGACAGTTTTAAGATACCTTGACAAGATGGGTTTGATAAATTAACACATTGCAAACTGTTTTCATATCATAGAAGGTGCATACATGATATTATACTTACAGACATTATTGTACCATATGTCTCTTATCAGTAAATTAAGAGAGTATAGCTGTTTACATATCTTAGTTTTTTATACCTGAATTACACCAAAGATTCAATAATTAATACTTTCTACCTTGTTATTTTCCGAGTGGTTGTCCCTAGTACTAGAAGCCAACCAGACACACATGTGTAAATGTCGTATAGTCTGCCTAGTATAAGAAGCGAAAAGCAGAAATACAAATGGAAACGCACAACAACTAAAAGCAATTGAGTCAGATAAGGCAAAGTGAATGGCATATGCTGCAGGGTACTAATCAGCTTTTTGTCTGGATGGTTAACCACCTAAGCTCACAGATCAAAATTGGAGAAATAGAAGAGCTGCAAGGCCAGCCAACATTTTGGCCCTAGCCTTTCAAGGTCAGCGAAGACTCAGGACATAGAAGAACCTGTAGTGCAATATCATAAAATTCAGTTGAGCTCCAAATTTTCTGACCAAGGAGATTATGGAGCCACAGAGGAAAGAGACTGAAGTTCTATAGTGTGCCTCGGGAGAGTCACATGGAGAGAAAACTTTCTCTCAGGCTCTCACAGAGAGCAAACTGGTCAAGCATTGGCAGTGACCCATTCACATGGATGACACAGACAAAGGATCTACAGAATAAGGAACAGGACTACAAGATAAATCCTGAGGGGACTTCACTGACCTCATAAGAATCAAAAAGTATATGTGTTGGTATATAGGTCTTGCTCTATCTAGGTCTTAACCATCCAGCAGAAAAGTATAAAAATGAGGTGTATAACACGAGGCCATAATAATAAGCTGAGCTGTAAATGGCTATGGTCAAGAACTTCTTCGGATAGCTCACTATTGTTGTGGAATGCTGGACTGTGTTGGATTGTGTCGTCAAGTTCAAGCATTAAATTGGTTTAATGACAATGGAGTGCCCATCTTTGACAGGTGCAGACAAAGGAAGGTGTATAGAATTTAAGAATCATGGTGTGTGTGTTTGGACAGTATAGTTGGGATAGATAACGCCATGCTTCTATGTAATTCTGTGAGAAGCAAGACTTGCAGTAATGGTGGTTGGACAGGATATTATGTCGGCTTCTATTACTATGAACAGCAATTTTGGGAGTATGGCCATCTTTATGATGTTGGTTTTTCCTATCTAGGAGCATGGAATATCTTGGCATTTTCTGAAATCCTCTATAATCTCTTTTCTTAGGGTGTTGATTCTTTTGGGCAAGACAGATATGCTGCCTGTACCTTCAGTCTACCTTTTACCTTTCTAGTAATGAAAATTTTTGTGTATAATTTGTATCTAGGTTAAAGTGCTTTCCTGACCCTTCTCAAGGCCTCAAGGTCAGTGTAGTGTAGATTAAAAGGAGTGGAGAGACCAGTACTTATTACAAAGTTAACATTCCAATTCCTTTTTTATTCTAGGTGATGTCTCTTGATAGAATCAGACATTAGAAGCCCTTAATTGATGCTAAGCATTAGAGACATAGAGGAGAACAATAAAGACATTCTCTTGTTGAGTGCATTCACACTCTTCAGAGGAATTAGTACTCAAAAATAAGTACTAGTTAACTATAAAATTGTAAGGATATAAGTGCTTATAACATGGGAATCTAGTCAAACAGGAGTACAGGTAAGGAGCATGGCTCAGAGTAGAATCTAAGTTATAGTTGAGGATTCTATCAAGCTAATCAGGCAAATAGTGTACAGGTGCTCCTATGGGAGCCACAAATAACATGTGCAAATAAGGAAAATATATCTAATATGTTTTAGTATGTAAAAAGATAGCGTGGTTATTGCAAGTAGAAGATCGGAAACAAGGGAGGTAGATTTGCAGTGGTTGGAGGGATTGAATCACACAGAGCTGCTACCCAGGGTATGGGTTTAAATGCTGTCATAAGAACCCTGGGAAGCCATACAAGGATTCTGAAGAGGGAGAGCAAGTGCTTAGAACTGCCTGATCAAACTTCACTATGGCTGTTTGTCGGTGAATGGCTTACAAGATGCCCCCCTGGGGATGTGAGCACATTGGCTGAGGTTATTACAGTAACTAAAGCAAAGGATGTACAGATTTTGACATAGCATGGTGGCTCTGAAAGTGGTTATGGGCACTTTAGAATCCTGTAGGTTCTATTATGGAGGCAAAAATTATTTTCATAATAACACTACAACATTATTTGCTCCTTAAATCATTTTGATATTTGCAATGATGGTAAAAAAGCCTTTTTTTCAAAAGTTTGCTGAGGTTAAGATAATAGAATGTGCTTATTATCATTAAATTCTTCATTGCAGCTTATATCGGTGAAAAACTGTAAACTTTCTTTAAGGATATCCTTGATGAAGCAGAGACATTTATTTGTTTTATTGACTCTCCTCCCTGAGTACACATCTTTTGAATATTCTGTCTGGCAAAGTGGTGAAATATTTTGTTGAAGTAGCTCAAAGTTGCTACTAGCTTCCCAGAGTGTAGCTGCTTTTCTCATGTGGTGGAAAGAGGCCAGATGTACAAAGCTGTGCAGAGCCAAAGAGAAAGTGGTACTACAGTGGATGCAGGAGGTAAAGCTAGTAGGGCCAAATATCAATATATCTGTGGATAATTCTATGTCACTTTCCAAAGCTGTTGAGCCGCCTGGTCCTGCTTATAATATGGTTATAAATAGGCACATGGAAGGCCTGGAAAGTCCTCATTGTATGGGTATGAACTGTGGTATGTCAGAGTGAGCTTCTGGTGGGTCAGGAAAAACAAGTACATACATCTCCTTCTAACTCTGCAGTCAGAATGTCAAATTGGTAGCTTGAAAACAGACCTAATGTCTCTATTTATACTACATGTTTGAAAATCTATGAATCTGGCTTTTTACTATAACCCTGGAGAATCAGTTTAGCATTTATCAACCACTGTCACTAACATCCAATGTTCAATATTCACACCTTAAAGAAGAGAGGTTTATTTTGGTTCATGGTATGACCCATAGTTCAATGTCTCCCAGGTAGAAATGGTTTGGTGGAAAGACCTAGAAAAGAAAATCAGCTCATATCAAGGCATCTAGGAAGCAGGAAGAGAGAAGGGAAGGGGAGGGGCGAGGGACCTTCCGTGTTACATGCCCAGTGACTGGCTTCTGATGGGACCTATCTCTTATCAGCAAGTCAGCTATGACCCATTCGTCGTCTACACACATGTGGTGCTGGGGGAACTGCCCGAATCTAAATCATTACACCATCTCTGGTCCAAGCTAGGACTCTGAATGTTTTCTCCCTCTCAAATTCCCAAGAAAAATATTGGCTTTCTCCAACAATCCTTGTTTGGAATTATCTTTGTTTGACAAGAGCCTTCAAGACCATATGGTTTCTCTCGTTTGAGTAATGCAAAGTACAAATAAAAAGCAAAATAAAATGTTGATAAAAGGAAACAGGGAGATAAATCTTTTGTAAATGGGAATGGATCCAAGAGACTGAGCTTGAGGAGAGATGGGGAGAGGGAGTGTGATAAAACCATTTAAGCTGTGTACATGTGCCAAATATGTACAATGCACTAAAGATGATATGCCATAAATGTGAGCTGAATAATAATAATAATAATAATAATAACAATGATAGTGAAAGGAGGAAGGGGGACCTAGGGCAGAGAAAAGGAGATAGTTGAAGAGAATAAACGGCACAAGAAAGAATCAGAGCATGTCAGGCACATCTATTACTTCCTAAGATGAATCTAAGCTTCATATAATACAAACATATGCTAATATAATGAAAAAAGTCAATTTCAAATGTAAGTATCTAGCATATAATTATGTGATAAAAATGTTTGTTGAACATTGAATGTTATTGGAAGCAAGTGGGGTCAAAAGAAGGCTAAGCATGTAATTGTTGCTTATATAACATATTCTTTGTCTTCTCATTACATGCATTTTGGATGTAGCACTTACATCATTTTAGAGTTATTTATGTTTGAATGCCAAAAATCCATCCATTTAGAGAAGCAATAAAGTCACAGAGTTCCCTTATTTCAAATTTGTTTTCTTGGAAAATATATTTCAAGAAGAAACTAAAATCTTACCGATTTTTTCTTAATCATGTATTATTTTAAACAGTTCTAGTCTTCACATTCATTTAGGGCAAGAAAAAAAAGGCTTAAAAGTGTTAAGGGAAAAAAAAGAATTTTAAGGGAGAGCCTCTATTCAATTATGTGTTGAAGGATTTTGTATTTCCCCTAGTCAATAATTGGAACAAAAAAAAAATCACTAATAATCAATTTTGAGTCACCCACTGCTGATTAGACAGAGTTTCTGGCAATGTTTTTTGTCTCCTCTTTGTTTTTCTTTATTCACTTCTTGGCTTCCTGCCATGAAATCTTTGCATTATTCATTAATGCTCACACTACTGCATGACCCAGGGAAATAAAGAGCTCTAGAACACAAGGTTTTCTTTTACTAATTTTAAGCAATTCTCCAGAAAGTGATGTTGCAACAGGAGGTCAGAGCAATTAACTCAAATGAAATTATTAATATTTATAGGTTTCAATGATCCATTCACCATAAAGGCAGATCTGCTTAACTTTATACACTAATGAGCAACTAGAAATATTGCTTCAATAATTTTTTAAAGTTCCTAAAAATCTTAAATTTTGTACACTTCTACAGAGGATCAAAACATTCTGAGAGTTAGATAATAACCCCTCTTCTTCCCTAAAGCCTTCAGATCTCAAAATATTTAAATGTATTTCCATAGCAGGTAGTTTGTCATGATGAGTGAATTTTGAGCATGTTTCTTGGAAGATAAACAGTGGAAGATAAACAAAATGTTGGGCTGTAGTTATAGCAGAGCTTTCCAAAAGAAACAAAGTGACTAGTTAATCCTTGGAGTACTGGAGTTTGCTGGAGCGTTAACCAAACGAATACTTAGGAAGCTGCCTATGTGTCTGCCTGCACATGCACTCAAAACCCTGCCCCTTTGCCCTGAGGAAGAGCAGAAGGAAGACGAAGTCAGGACCACTGACTAGTATCTAGGAGTGTGAAGGCTTGTTAGACATAGTTCCTAGTCACATGTGTGTGTGTGTGTGTGTGTGTGTGTGTGCGAGTGTATAGATGGATGTGAATCAAAGAGAAAGAGAGCTGTGCTTTTTAACACACAGGTAAGGATTCAATGTCTGTGACCTTTTTCCTGATAGCTTCCAAAGTGACTGGGTTAAGACTCAACATGGCTCTTTTTTCCTGGGTTTCAGGCAGTTTAATGTGGAAGGATTTTTGGTGATGGTGACATCTGCTTTCTAGTTTGATGGTCCAACTTTTCTTTGCTCAGACCTGTGCAAATTACGACTAATTCAATTGGTCTTTTTGATTCTCCATTAATTGTACTTGTGCATATGTGTGTGTGGTATTCAGTGATCTCTCTGGCTAATGGAAAATACCTAGGCACACACACAACCACACAATGAACGTTCAATTTCTGTTCAATTTACAATATAGCATCTGAGAAAATAAATGCATATCATTTGGGGCCTAGAGGGAAATATAACACCTCAAACTTGTTCTTGATGATCAGACTTTAACTTAGGTGGCATCATCTTGTCCCTCAAGCTCTCAGGTTTACAGTAGACTCACAGGTGTGATGATCGGAGGGCTTATCCATGCTCTGTGGTCCCAGAAGCTCTGCTTCCTGCCCTGGCCAGGCCAGCAGGCTGGGCAGTCTCTCACCCTGTTCCCAGGACTTTTCATGTGTTCCTACTCCACCACTTACTACAGCCCAGTGTGCAGTTGTGGTTCCGTTGTTCACACTCAGCTTCTCTGAGTCTGTACTTAAAGACCAATGGTGCAGATCCTCCACTTTCTTGAGTTTTGGTTTGTTGTTGTTGATTTCTTACCCTAGTCCCCAAGATTTGCCATACTGGCTGGTGGCCTAGCTGACCCATTTAGGTTGTAATGCAGTGATGTATTACATTATATATAGTATATATAATATACTATATTTAAAGTGGATGAAACTGGATAAGATTGATAGTAACAGGTAAATACATTTTTATTTTTAAAGGGAAATCATTGTATTGTTGTATTTGTTCAAAACCAGCATTTATTATAGATAAAGTACCATATTTACTTTTGAGAAAAATGCTAATAAAAGTTGTGATATAAGTTTTATTTTCTCTACTTTTTGAGCAATTCAAGATAATTTATTGAAGTTTGTAGGTTGTAATAAAATGATAATGCATAGAAGAGCATTTAAAATAATGGGTTTGATGTATGTCTATGACTCTATTAAGTAAAGCTCCAGACAGGGCAATACCCAGTTGGATCAGATGTGTTCAGGCAGTAGCTTTTTCACTTCATAAAGTTTCAGATTTTAATGTCTCCATAGGACATTAAATACAATTTCAGTGATTCTCTACAATAGTATGAAACGGTATTATACTTATGGATGTGACTTTCAAATATATTTACTTTACATTTTAGTTTTGATAATATGCTGAAAACACCAAAAAGATGCTAAATATTTCATAAGGAATTTTACATCTTTAGAATTCTCCCTTTAACCTCCTTCACATAAAGCCAATATCCTTTGAATTGATACTGTCTTGGGGGAGAATATAAGCTTAGATAGCCGTTGAAATAGTCAGAAGGAAACTATCTGGAAGAACACCATATACTTTACTTAGCAAAAAGAATGTGAAATTTTCTACATTTTTATTTTTTTATAAAAAAGGCATTTGGTACAGGGTCTCACAGCTCAGACTCATAGCAGTTCTCCTGTTTTCAACCTCCCCAGCCCTGGGATTACAAGTGTATAGCACCATACTGGTCTTGGCAGCATGCCCGGGGGAGAGGTGAGTATGTCACATAGTACCTGGGACAGAACAGAAGGCTTGTGCTTGCCTACGCAGGCGAGTAGTCTGCTGAGCTATCTCACTGGCCCTCCTGCATTTTGAAAGTTATGTAAGTAGTTAAATATGGGTTTATGTGTGATTCATACAATTCCATGAGGACAGATTTGATGTTCTTAATACATGAATCAGTTAAACTTACTGAATATTTTGAAAATGACATAGGTTTCTGATTTGTTTAGGAGGTAAAGATTGTATTACTTTGTAAAGAATTTAATTTGTAATCCATATGGCAATGGGGCCCATAAATTTATTTTATTTCTAGATGGTATACTTTTAGATAAATAGTTGCCTCTGGAAAAAATGCTCCTATGTATATTTTCTAAACATAAGTGGACAAATATCTTGAAATCAAAGTCACATCAGGAAAAAATGACCCCAAAAAATCTGCTGAAAGTTCCTGTGTTCTCTGAACTCACGGAACTGTAGCTCTGGCTGGAGGCTTTGTAAATAAATCTTGCACAGCATTGTGGATTAGAGGTTAGAGGCTATTTAGTATAAATAAGCAAACACAGAGCTTGTACTTGACATAGTATATTACAGAATACTTTCCCCCAAGGTTTTCAAGAATTGGAATTTGTAATAAAGCCAAATATAACTTTGAAAGTCTAATGGGTAGATGAAAATTATCATCAATTATATGACAGTTTTAAACAAGTGCATGGGGACCATGAGCTAAAGGGTATTTGAAACATCTTGATGATACTTGCTCTGGGGATATTCTTGCAATTTTAATTTCCAAATTTGGGATATCATTGAATTTTATTAAGGTGAAAAATTAAGGCCAACTGTCTGTGGAGCACAGTGGGGCTTTTCATTTATATTTCTTATAATCATCAACAAGATTCACACTCTCTCCTCATTTTGTGAATTTACACTTTGAAATTCTGGCTGCAGGAGCTAATTTAATGGGGAGTTCTCAAATATCACTCATTCTTTTACTCACTTGTTTATTTATCTTGAAGAAGCAAGTAAACCCATGGTTCATTCATTGAGAAAGACATGTTTATCTATTGCAGATCAAAGAAGAAGTGGTGTGATTCCCATGCCTGTGGAAACTGCAGGGGTCATTATGTGATAGGTCTCGGAATTATGCGCTCTTTCTCAAGAGCAGGGTGGTAGAGGAAGAGTGTAGAGTCTGGAGAAGAGGATAGAACGTAAACATAAGCATTTGAACAATGGCATCTCACACACACACACACACACACACACACGTGTGTGGTTTATATCTCCATTTATTTTATTTAATTTTGCATTATATTGTTTTAGTACATATGTGTTTGCATTCCTCATGCAGAGTTGTGCATGCACACAACACATCCCTGTCTCACTGCCTTCCTTCCTCTCTCTCCTCCTTCTTCCATCTTTTGATCCCCTTCCCTGCTGAGAAAGATCTGCCCCTATCTCCCATTCTCTTTCATTCTGCTCTTTGTTCTTACTTAGGGTCTCTCATATAAGAGAAACCACATGATATACGTATGTCGGATTTATTGTACCTAACATCATGGTGTCAAGGTGCATCCATTTGCCTGCAAACGATTCAAATTTCTTCTTTATGGCAGGGTAGAACTCCATCCTTTTTTTCTTTAAAAACATCTTTTGTTTATTTTATTTTGTGTACAATTTGGTACAGGGTCTCACTATGCAGCTCAGACTCATAGTGATCCTCCTGCCTCAGCCTCCCCAGCACTGGCGTCATAGGTATGCACCACCATGCCTAGTTTTGGTGGGCAGCTTGGTGCCAGGGGATCTGGAGCCAGCCCAGTGTATGGTGCCAGGGATCAAACCCAGGTCCTTGAGCTTGTCAGACAGGTGCTCTCACCACCGAGCTATCTCTCTGGCTCAGGAACTCCATTCTGTGTGCACGCCACATTTTTTGTAACTATTCATTCGTTGATGACATATAGTGTGCTTCCAAGATTTAGCTCTTATGAAGTGAAAATAAATGTTAAAATGAGATGAAAATTCCTTTTATGAATTCTTTTACTTCTGCTTAAATATGACTTATTTCAAGTGTGGACTCTTTTTGACTTCCCAGCAGGAGAGATTTATGAGCAACCCATAACCCACAGAGAAAAAGACAAACTTGAGCTCGGGAAAGAGCAGTGGGAAGCAAAGGGTGTGCGTACTAGCTCACACAAAAGTATTGGGCTTTAGTACACATATTGTCTTTCTCTATGTTTACATATTTTTTCAACTTCTTATGACAACCATCAGTGCTGGAGTTGTTGCTCTCAATTTATAGTTGAGAATCCTGACATTCAGAGGCTTTATATAAATGTTAATATTTTTAACAGTAGGAGTAATCTACACTTAAAAATTACTTTGTGCCTTAGGAAAATTGTGCAGGAGATAACAATTAACATGCGAAATTCAGCTGTTACTTGCTGCATAGTCTCAGCCTTTATGATGACAGCCTGGGTTTTCGTCAGGGGCTTAAGAGATTATAAAATTAATTGAAATTTAGAGTTTAAAACCAGTGGGACTTGGTGATGATTTTGCTGTTGGAAGTGAGGGAAGAAGAAAGAGTCCAGTCTGACAATCAGTATTTTGACTGAATTGTGTGATTTGTGGGCCTACCTGAAAAGATGAAAAACCAGGAAAAAAAGATGAAAAACCATAAGAAGTTGTGGGAGAAAGCATGTGACATGGGATAGAGAATGGGAGTAAGGAGCAAGAAGCTCGCCAGCTACTGGCATGAGGCTAGGTGTTTCTGAACTGGAGATCTGAGAGCACATATATACCCCACCAAATGCCCTCACAGACCTTTACCTCCCCCTTATCCACCTGATAAGCTAAATCTTAGGCCCCAAGAGTTAATGTGCTTGTGCTCACTGCAGTTTTGGATAGTGATAGAAGCTGACATTCAATAAATCACTGGGGTTAAGATTTGTGATCCCTTTGGACTTATCACGATTTTAAGTAGCATAAGTGTGGTAGATTAACTAATGGTCAGCTCAGAAGACTTAATTGAACGGAGTCAGCATGGTTGAGCTGGGCTTGTGCAGGACATTGCCACAAGATTCAGGACCTCGATGGGTTATCTGGGTCTCTAGCACATGGACAGATCTCTGCACTCCTTTGCATTTGACTTTTTGGGTGAGTATTATAAAATAATCTCATGAATTTTGTGTCCTGTTTCAAATCTATTCCTTTGAAAACACTGGCTACAGCACTGAGCAAAAAAGTATTGCCTCAGACGAATTACTCTTGGAGCAGGCATCACACCTCAGTGTAAACCAGGATGTAGAGTTGTGGTTTGTGTTTGAGAAAAGGCACACCTGAAAGCTGGAAGAAGTTGTGGGGGTGAAGATATTGACAGAGTGGCAAAGTATCTTCACTGAGAAACGTGTCTAGGGTCACAGATAGACAGAGAAGTGAGCAGTTATTTCTTTTATTGGTGAGTGCCAAGGACTCATTCTGAATCTTGATGGAGTCATGGGCTGCCAGAAGAATCTGAGGGATGTATCTTCACTCCCCAGAGGTACCTACCAAGTGGCAGGAGACCAAAGTGTTGAAGCAGGATAAAGGTAAAGGAATAGCATCTTTTTCACCCCATCTAGGCCTCATACAGCCTGGTACTGCAACAGTAAAGATATTTGGGCTTGAAGGTCTGCGCTCGGGGAGATCCGGGCTAGGATTCGGCAGTCAGATGCCTCCACTGGTCATGGCCTCAACACAGGGGCCAAGGGGAGGGTCTGGGAGGAAAGTCTGCCACCTCTGCTCTGTGCGTGTGAAGACCATGGAAGGAGGTGGGTGTACACGGAGGGCTGTCAGACCTGAGCACCTGTGGTTACTGCTGTTCAATTTGTAGGGACAAGGTGGTGAGGCCTGGGGGAGAGGGAGATTTACAGAAGAAAAGCAATTCTTAGGCTGAAATCTGCTTCAGAATGATTGGGGCTTAGTTTTTCTAAACCCATGCAAGTGGCCCACTCCTGGAGATTTTGATTTAGCCTAAGCTGGGATCTTGGCAGTGAAGCGATGAAGATTCTCCAGGGGTCATTTTGCTGCTTATGCCTGGCCACAGGCACTCCCATGCACGTGTCAGAGTTGAGTCAACGGTGAAAGTAACTAGTAAAAGGCAGCAGTTTAGGTGTTTGGAGTTAGTCCTCTTCTTACTTACTGGTATATGCCCTCCTCGCCTTCTCCTCAGCTCCCATATTCTGATTACAATGGTTTCCATGTCTTAGGACTGCTTTTCTCAATTCTTCACTGAAGGCTTCACTGAAAGAGAATTACTGGAATCTTCGGCCAGAGTTAAATCCTTATGTACTTTGTGCTTGGACGCAGATGAAAAGAAAAATCAAGTATACAAACAGGCTTTTTGGAGAAAATGGCCTCCAATCTGACTTCGATTGATCAACTCAGTGGTAAGCAACTGGGGAATATTCTTCCCAAAACTTCTCCTACCACCATGTTTGAGCTTGCTCTACTGATACTTTTGCTTGACAATTATCAGTGGAATTTAGACACCAAAGTAACTTCAACTGTATTTCTTTAGACTAGCTCCATGTGTGGCAAAAGTAACCCTCTAGAGCATAGGGTCCAAGAAGCACCCCATGCCATGCAGATCTTTCCACACCACTGTAACCTGGGAAAGCATACCTTTCTTCTGCAGAAGGTACAATATTAAAAAAAAAAAAAAATGGACTTAGTTGTCTAATTATATTTCAATCCTTGGTTTAATTCTACATTTATTTGTTATTTTTAATCTAATGCAGTTCTTAAGAGAAGAATGTAATAACTGCAGCAGTTTTTTAGAGCAAATATTTCAACTGTTCATTCTGGTAATTGAGGAAACAGGAGTCAAAGTCACATCAAATTAAATGTCTCTCTCCATTTATTTTTTAGGAATCAGTGAAGATATAGCAGATCAGCAACAGTGTTAGAGCCAAATAAGAAGTCTTTCTGTGTTACAACCTTATAGGAAGGGAAGTGAGTTTTTGAAGGAAGAGGTGATCCTTTTAGTACCAGCAGAAGAAAGGAGAGTTTGGTCTTGGGAATGGAATAACCTGATGGGCAGCTAAGTGTCCGCAGGAAGGCAGATGCAGCCCGCTGCTGGGAAAACTAAAAAAACTTCCCTGCTGGAGGGAGAAACACATTCTAATCAGTTGCAGACAAGCACCCAAGGAGCTCTGGGTATCATGGGAAAAGGAAGTGCTGTCCCTTTCAACTGAGAACTGTAGAATGTCCCACCCTTCTTTTTCTTTTTCTCTTTTTTTTAATGCTTCATCTTCTCTTTTAATAGCCTTTTGGGAAAAATGCAGAAATGGATTATGACAGCCAGTGTGTATTGTAAACTTCTGACTATTTAACATTAATAGATTTAAAAATTTCACAGAGAATATATTTAAAATAAATTTAGTGCTTATCGAACATAAGACGAAACAGAAAATATACATTGTCACATATGTTATTTTTTAACTTACTCAAGTTAGATATGTTATTGGTGGGGTACATAGAAACTTTCTTCTAAAGTTTTTGCCTTTTATTGAATAATGTTACATAATTGATTTATCTTTTTCAATTCAAATTTTTTTATTTTTTAAAATATTTTATTTATTTATTTATTATTATTATTATTTTTTTTTTTTGGCGGAACCGGGGATTGAACTCAGGCCCTTGTGCTTGTCGGGGAAGCACTTATTCCACTGAGCCATCTCCCTGGCCCCATATTTCTTTATTTTCCTACAGGGTCTTGCTACACAGCTTGGATTTGTAGTGATCCTCCTGTCTCAGTTTCTCTAGCATTGGGATTATAGGTGTGCCACACCACACCCATTTTGGTGGCCAGGGTTTCAGGGCCAGCATGGCATGCAATACAAGGGATCAAACTTGGGTCCTTGTGCTTGCCAGGCAGGTGCTTAAACCACTTAACCAACTTATATTTAAAAAGTCAGTTATCAGATATCATTTTAAAATAGGCTTTGAGATTTGAAAAGATCCAATAAATTTTACAAACACATTCAGTGGGGCTAATTCATTACAAAATCTAGAACTATATTTTTAAATTAATATTGCCATTTTAATAGCTCATGTGACAGGAACTGTAAGATGTATTTTAAGGATCAACACCGGGGTAAGTCATACATTTACTTACCTACATGAAAATTATTGTCTAAAACTGTCATTGACCTGAAGTTTGCAGTCCAAGTAACATAAATCCTTAAACTTCCAACTCTTATTTCTGCTGCCTGTAAATCCCTCAATGTGACCATACTGTTACCAGTGACTATTTGAGTGAATATGCAAGCATAAATGTTTGGATTTTTATTCTTATTCTTTTTTTTTTTTTTTTTGTATTTAGTATAGGGTCTAAGCGTCTCACTATATAGATCAATCTGTAGTGATTCTCCAGTTTTCCACCTCCCAAGCGCTGGGATTACAGGCATGTGCCACCATTCCTAGTATCAATCCTATCTGCCTAAACAGTTGCTTTAATCTGCTGAGCTATCTGGCTGGCCCTTACTTGGGCCTTTATTATCCTAGAAGGAAATGGGTAGTGCAAATATTCCAAAGGGCTGCAATGTCTCATACAAATAAACTTCTTACTAAAGGAAAAAAAAAAAAGCACAAGTCAGTTTTGGGCTCAAGTTAAATAACCATGTAACACACATTTCATGAATGACTGAATGAAGTCTTATCACTAAAACTAAGGCTTTGGACTATCATTTTTAATATGTGTTTGTATAAGAAATCAGGAGGATTGTCTGCAGTGTTTTAAAATTACTCTTGAACTGGCTTCATTTGGAGTTTCCAACTATGACTTATGTCTGCTCAACTAAGCTTCATGCCCTCAGGTCCTGGAGGAATGCAGAGTGCTATATATTGTCTATGTTTAGAGACAATATGGTGGGTAGAAGTATAGGTAGACATTAGCCCTGAAGAAATATTAAACATAATCCTCAAGCTATTCTTTGATAACCATTTCATAAGTAATCTAAGATTCTTCATTTTCAGAAACTTGAGTTAAGATAAGGACTGTAGATGATTCTCAAGCTGACTTATATGTAAAATAAGGACACAATTGAGGCTGAAATGCCAGGCTGAGATATCCTTTGATCAATACAGCTTTACTTACTGTTTCATCAAAAGGGCATTAAGAGTCACTCTGTGTAAGACACTATAGATTGGGATGAAGAAAAAGAGGAAGTGAATACAACTACTACTATACAAGGAGTTCTTAATCTAATGAAGGTGACAGAGTAGAAAACAAGCAAAAGAGAAGTAGGGGCAAATACTTACAGTGAGATATGTAGGAACTGCTGCAGCCTCAGGCTTTCGATAAGAGACTGTTACTGTTGGGATAGTCTTTTAATCCCTATCCCGGTTGAATAATGAATGTTACAGTACCTAGAGTGGTACATGAGCAGGAGTGGCTTGAAAATAAATCTCAGCAGAATATTGAATCTGATTGAATGTATCAATCCACCCAAAAGTCTAGCAATTTCATACGTATAATCTCAGTGATTCTTAGATTTTTGGAAGTGTTTATCCTTTAGAAACTGCAAATAACTTGTGATTACCTTCCAAAACATAGGGTGGAGAAAGTACATGAACATTTTAGGAATTATCTAAAGTCCTTGAACACATTATATATATCTTTGTGTCTCAGCCTCTCAGTCTATAAAATGGGAATTCAGTACCCATAAGAAAAAGCAGTTTGGAGAATTAAAGGTCACAATTATTTGAAGTAGCACAGATTCTAGAGAAAATGTAAAAAACTCAACAGCTGTCATCTCATCCATTCATCACATCCATTCCTTCTTCCATTTTCCAGAAAGCATGTTCTTTCTTTTACTTTGACTGCTCTCATCATACAGGTAAAGATGGGGACAGAATGATGGTCTGTTCACCAAAGAAAATTAAAGAGATAAAGGGGCAAGTGAGTTTCATACCAAGGTATAAAATACAGTGCAGTACCTAGTGTAAGAACCTGAAAGAGTAAATAAAATCTGAAATGTATAATAGATACAAGAAAACAGAATGAAACTGAACATAAAGAATAATTAGGATGAGGAAAAGGAGAAAAGATAGGAGAAAAGAACGGGTAAAAATCACGTATGTATATACACAGTATAGCTAAAATGATTGTACTACTAATTTCTATCAAATCTAAGGTAGCAGGTAATGATTAAAGTGTTTATTTTGACAAATATTAAATGCTTATATCTGTAATCTGAGAAATTACATTGGCGAACAACATGCAATAAAACAACCACTATTTAATACCTATCATCTTATTTTTTAAATTATGTATCATTTGTAGTGTATTATTATTTTTCTATACAGCCTAGGTTGTAGGTTAATAACAATAAGTCTCTCTTCTGGAGGGTTAGCAACCTAAGTTTGCAAACCAAAAATCAGAGAAAAAGGAGGGCCTCAAGGACAGCCAACATTTTGACCTTAGCCTTTCAAGGTCAGTGAGGACTAAGGACATAGGAGAACCTGTAACATCATGTAACTTAGTTGAGCCCCAGATTTCTGATCAAGGAGATAATAAAGCCACAGAGGAAAGTGACTGATGACGTACAGTGTGCCTAAGGAGAGTCACATGGAGAGAAAACATTCTATCAGGCTTTCACACAGAGTAAATTGCTCATGCAAAGGTCGTGACTCACCCCCATGGCTGGCACTCACAAAGGATCTAGAAACTGTGTTACAGGGTTTCAGGATAGATCCTGAGGCGAAATGACTGACCTTATCAGATACAAAAGCTACATTTCCTGTTATATAGGTCTTGCTTTATTTTGGTCTTAACCATCAGTAGAAAAAATATAAAACAAAATATGAAAAGTAAAGCCATGTTAATATGCTGAGGTGTAAAAGGCTCAAGTCAAAAACTTCTGACATTGCCACATAGTACTGGGGAAAACCCACTACTATTATGGACTACTGGACTATCTTGGAACATTTTGCTGAATTCACACACCTATAATATTTAAATGACAACACTAAACAAAAAAGGGATACAAATGAACGACCATTTTGTATCTGTATATTCAAAATTGGATAGATATACAGCTACATTCTCTTAATTCAATGACTAGAAAGATTTATTCTAATAGTGTTTGTAAACAAGATATCATTTCATGCAGAGAAAGCTTTTGACAAAGTCCAACACTCATTCATGTTCAAGGTCCTACAGAAAATTGGAATAGATGGACTCTATCTTAACTTGATAAAAGCCATCTATGACAACCCTAAAGCTAATATAATTCTAAATGAAGAAAAACTGAAATCTTTTATTCTTAAATCAGGTACAAGACAAGGATGTCCTCTATCACCTCTCCTATTCAATATAGTCTTGGAAGCATTAACAACAGCCATTAGAAAAGGAGGAGAAATAAAGGGAATAAGAATAAGTAAAGAAGAAGTTAAATTATCACTATTGGCAGATGAAATGATACTTTACTTGGAAAACCCCAAAAATTCCACCAAGAAACTACTAGAACTGATAGGAAAATTAAGTAGCATAGCAGGATACAAAATCAATATGCAAAAGTCAATAGCATTCCTCTACACAGATAACAGGCACACTGAAAGGGAAACAATGAAAACAATACCTTTCACAAAACCACCGCAGAAAATGAAATACCTTGACATTCACTTAACCAAGGAAGTCAAAGATCTTTCACGGAAAATTACAACACCCTAAGAAAACAGATTATAGAAGATTTTAGAAAATGGAAAGATATTCCATGCTCCTGGATACGAAGAACCAACATCGTTAAGATGGCCATACTCCCAAAATTGCTGTTCAGACTTAATGCAATCTCTATCAAATGGTCACCAACATATCTTCCAGACCTAGAGAAATCGTTCCTAAAATTTATTTGGAACCACAAATGACAGAATAGCAAAGGCAATCTTGGCCAATAAAGACTACGCAGGAGCCATCACAATTGCTGACTTGCAATTATACTACAAGCCACTGTGATAAAAATCAACATGGTATTGGCAACAAAAAGACCTGAGGATCAATGGAATAGATTAGAAGGTGCAGAAGGATCTACAAACAAACTCAGCCATCTGATCTTCGACAAAGGGGCCAAACATACTCACTGGAAGAAAGATAGCCTCTTTAACAAATGGTGCTGGAAAACATGGCTTTCTACATGCCAAAAACAAAACTTGACCCAGCTCTATCAGCATGCACTAACTTAAAGTCAAAATGGATTAAAGATCTAAACATTAAAACAGAAACACTCAATCTCCTAGAAGAGAAAGTAGGAGGAACTCTTGAAGACAGGGGTAGGTAAATAGTTCATGAACAAACATATATTTGCATGGGAAACACTTGAAAGAATCAACAACTGGGATCAACTCTTCTTGAAGAGTTTCTGCATGTCAAAAGAAAGCGTCAACAAAGTGAAAAGACAACCCACAAATTTTGAAAAAATCCTAACTAAAAAGAAATCACACAAAGGTCTTCTGTCTAGAATATATAAAGAACTAAGATATATTAGGGCCCTCAAATTTAAATACCCAACCCAGAATGGGCATCTGAGATGACTATCCACTTCTCAGAGGACAAAATTAAAGAAGCGAATAAATATATGAAAAAATGCTGCACATCACTAGCCATTCATGAAATGCAAATAAAAAGAACACTGAGATACCATCTCACTCCAGAAAGAATGGCTATCATAAGGAAATCAGCCAACAACAAATGTTGGAGAGGTTGTGGGGAAAAGGGAACACTTCTCCAGTGCTGGTGGGAATGTAGACTGGTACAACCATAGTGGAGGTCAGTGTGGAGGCTCCTCAAAAGAGTAGGACTGGAAATCCCATTCAAGCCAGCTATCCCCTTACTGGTAATTTTCCCAGAGGAACTGAAAATATTATATCATAGTGATATATGTGTACTTATGTTTATAGCAGCACAATTTGTGATATCAAAATCTTGGAAACAGCCAAGATGTCCATCACATGAGTAATAGTTGAAAAACTTGTAGTATTTCTATATACTGGAGAATTACTCAGCTATTAAGAATGATAAGCTTGAAACATTTATATTGAAGTGGATCCACTTGAATATATACTCATAAGTGAAATAAACCAGACACACATGTGCAAATGTCGTATAGTCTTCCTAGTATAAGAAGTGAAAAGAAGAAATACAAATGGAAATGTACAACAACATCTAAAAACAATTGAGTCAGATAGAGCAAAGTGAATGGCATATGTTGCAGGGTACTAATCCGCCTTTCTTCTGGATGGTTAACAACCTAAGTTCACAGATCAAAATTGGAGAAATAGAAGAGCTGCAAGGCCAGCCAACATTTTGGCCCTTGCCTTTCAAGGTCAGTGAAGACTCAGGACATAGGAGAACCTGTACTGCAACATCATGAAACTCAGTTGAGCCCCAAATTTTCTGAACAAGGAGATTATGGAGCCACAGAACAAAGAGATTGAAGTTCTATAGTGTGCCTGGGGAGAGTCACGTGGAGAGAAAACTTTCTCTCAGGCTCTCACAGAGAGCAAACTGTTCAAGCATTGGCCTTAACTCATCCACATGGATGACACAAAGGATCTACAGAGTAAGGTTCAGGATTACAAGATAAACCCTGAGGGGACTTCACTGACCTCAACAGAAATAAAAACTACATGTTTTGGTATATAGGTCTTGCTCTATCTAGGTCTTAGTCATCCAGAAAAAGTATAAAAATGAGGTATACAACGTGGGGCCATAATAATAAGCTGAGTTGTAAATGTCTATGGTTGACAACTTTTTCAGATAACTTACTATTGTTGTGGAATGCTGGACTGTGTTGGATTGTGTTGTCCAGTTCAGGCACCTAAATTAGTTGAATGACAATGGAGTGTCCATGTTTGACAGGTGTAGACAAAGGAAGGGGTATAGAAATTAAGAATCATGATGTGTATGTATGGACAGTATAGTTGTGATAGATAATGCCGTGCTTCTACATAATTCTATGAGAGGCAAGATTTGCACTGGTGGTGGTTGAACAGGATATTATGTCAGCTTCTAGTGCTATGGACAACCACTAGGAAAATAACAAGGTAGAAAGTATTAATTATTGAAACTTTGATATAATTCAGGTATAAAAAATAAGATACATAAACAGTTACACTCTCTTAATTTACTTATCAGTAAATAATATCCATCCTGTTAAGGTGTCTTATAACTGTCTCATTGATATTTGTACTTCAATAAAATAAAGAATAAATAAATGAAATTAAAAAAAACCCAAAAGCATATCATTTGTGCATCTTGTAGAATGAATAACCACTAAGACAAGATGCAATGTATTGATTTTTGAAACTGTTGTACCAGTTTGATTTGAAACTGTCTCATTGATATTTGTTTCTCAATAAAATTATTGAAAGAAATAAAAATAAAAAATGAAAACAAAAAATATGATACACTAAGATTATTCAGGATCTTCACAGAAAGCCATGGGAAATTTTAGAAGAATGAATAAAAATTATGAAGATGCATCCCTGCCAGTGTTTTTGGAGTTAATATAATGGCTAAAAAATTTCCATATCAATTTCATACTCACCCCAATGAAGGGCTAATTATGGGCCAAGCATTGTGCATATGTTAGCTTACAAATATCATCCTGGTTAATGGAAGCAAGCAAAACACAAGTCTGTAATATTTCATGTGAAATTCCAAATAAAAAAACCTAAAAACAAACATTTGTACTAATTGGATTGATAGCAACACCTGGCCTATTCTTTTTAGTATTTGTCCTACTGAGATGATTCTCCGTGGACTTTGAGCAGTAAATCTCAATGCTTTGTCGTGGGTCCTTTCTCGGAGGCCACTGAGTTATACTCCATATAGTCATTCTACAATATGAATGTCATCAAATGCCAATATTTATTTTTCAAGACTTCAGATAAAGCAGGGTAGAACTTTGAAAGGTGCTCACATTTACTGAGTGATCCTTCCTGTTTTAGAGCTGCAGCAACTGAAAGACAGAAAAGCCAAAAAATTCAAGGCCACTAGATAGGTACACAGGAATTTAGAATTTGAATCAACTTGGTCTGCATCTAGGAAACTTTTGTTCAGTTATTATGTATATTGTCTCACTTGTATTATTATAATCTTAGTCTCACTTTATTGCTGAAAATGCTGATAATTAAAGTTTCAGAGTTTAAGTTTATCCATGATTAACTGTGATTTTGAGCAACTTACTTAAATCTTTTTCTTTTATCAGCCTTCTTTACTATAAAATAGGAGGGAGTCAGATAATATATACTGTATCGGGTAGGTAATTGTGGGAATTAAATGGATAAGAACAGATAGATACACTTGATACACCTTCTGTAGTCTACTGATTTTGAATCTTAGTATTTATTGTAACTGGCCATGTAGATATCAAAAGCAAGAGAAGGCTGCAATGAAAGTCAATTCTCTCACAAAGATTTATAATAGAGTGTTTTAGGGTTTTTTTTTTTTTTTTTTTTTTTTTTTTTTTTTTTTTTTTTTTTTTTTTTTTTTTTTTTTTTTTTTTTTTTTTTTTTTTTTTTTTTTGTAGTACTGGGGATTGAACTCAGGACCTTGAGTTTGCCTGGCAAGTGCTTCTTCTACTGAGCTATCTCCCTGGCAAAGATTTATAAAAGAGTAAGTAAAAGGAGTAATGCTTCTTAGGAATGAAACCAATATGTTCTATCCCCCAGTTCGTAGGTACTCAGCTATGTTCACATGTGTGGAATCAATACCATGCATTGCTTCAGGTTCAGGGAGGATGTAAAGGTGGGAAGGCTTGCATTTTTCTTTGACTTCTCAGAATAATATCTTTATAAATGTATTAAAAGACTTTGGCCATAAAACTACATTACACTTAAACAAAAATGTTTTACGAGTTCCAAAATCTTCCCTGTACATTCAAAGGTCTGGGCATAGTTCTCTCCAGTCTAGGAGTACTATTGTCTTTATAAGAAGATGTGATATAAAGAAAGCAGAGTTGTAAGGAGAGATGCCTTATGCTTCGGATAATTGCCTTTCACTCAGAAGAGTAGAGTCTTAAAACGAAGAGAAGGGGAGGAGGACAGATGTGAGTGACCAGCTCACCTATTTGTGTCTTTGTGCCTTTGAGAGAGGAGAACGGCCGCGCCGTAAGCTCCTAAACTAAACAGTGGATCCAGTCGGCTGTCTGGCGTGCTGTTGTGTACAGGCAGAGGAGTCACGTCTGAGGGCACATTTGAAGGCAGACTCAAAAAATTGTGCACATGGCAGCATGGTGGAGAAAATGAGCTGATGCCCCTTGAGCCTCCCATAAAGATCATGGGACCGACATCAATAGCAGAACAGAGAGAAGTTACTATGAAGGCCTTCGCACTACAGAAGATGAGATTTCCAGGCATCAGCATAGATGACATCTCAACTCCACGCAACAAAATTAGGCCAGTTACACCTGAGGAGGCACAGGGGATGATGAGGGAGGAAAGGAAGGTGCTAGATTAGACATAGCATGGACCCTGCTCACCTGAACACACATGCCAGCTATGGAGGAAAGAGATAAGGGATCACCTCTGTTATGCAATAAGAAACTTACAATTGTGACCAATTCTCCCCGATCTTAAAATTAAAAAAGTTTAGTTGCTTTTTTTTTCTGAAGGGACTCACTACAGAGCTCAGACTCATAGTGATCCTTCTGATTCCTGCCTCCCTAGTGCTGGGATTGCAGGTGCACGTCACGACACCTGGACTCCATTGCTGGCTCAGTATGTTCAGGTGTGCCTGCAGAGCAAGGGATTGAACCCTGGGCCCTGTGCTCAACTAAGCAAGAACTTAGTCTGCTGAGCTATAACTCTGGCCCTTGCACTATACTGCCGGCCCTAAGCTATACCGCCAGCCCTTAGCTACTTTTACTGAAAAATTTTATTTCATTTTTATGGGATTTTCTATAATCAAATTTCATTCTAAATTATGTCAGAACTTGGTCATGAAAGAAAATGAGAATATTCAACTACCCTCCAACTACACATAAGTAGAAAACTGAAGACAGTTGAGGGAATAACACCTTTGGGATACTTGATGGATGACAGCATAGGACAGTGATATTTGTAGGAAAAGAAATGAGAGGTAGGCCAAGCTTCACCAGGCTTTCTGCCTGAAGGTAATTTCTGCTGTAGCATAGTGAAGAGGAATCTGACAAAGCTTGGTTACATCAGTGAGTTCATGAGACAAATTCAGCCTTTGGGGAAGCCAAGGCAGCTAGAATTTGTAGAGTGGACTACTGAGGAGGATAACTTCATAGGAGTCTCTGTGTGACTGGAAAGTAATCTACAAAGACATCATTGGACATGAACTGGTAAAATGCTGCTGCATGTGTAAAATAAGAAAATGTGATCCAAAACTTGAGAAAAAAAACAAGCAAAAGAGCAAATTAAAGAAAAAGGTAATGAAATTATTGACACTTAACTTTAAAATGGCATCTCTGTATATATGCACATATATAAATGTGCATATGTATAAAACATATATTACATGTGTATATCTACGTAGAAAATAGGAAGAAAATGAGAAAATGGAAAATACCAAACACTCTTACATGGAACTTTTAAAGAAAAATATCTGTAATGGAAACATTTGCTATATGAGATCAACTGAAGATTTAGAAACAACAGAGGACAATGACGTTTAATTGAGGATGAAGGAACAATGACAGAAAGTATCCAAAATAAGGACAAAGAAAAAATACTGAAAAAATTAGTGTGTTGACCTTTGTGTAATTTAACATTCATACAACTAAGAGGGCCCGGGGAGATAGCTCAGTAGAATAAATGCTTGCCTGGCAAACACAGGGTCCTGAATTCAACCCCTGGCACTGCAAAAAATAACCACTACAACAAAACAAACAAACAAACAAAAAGTAGGAATAGAACGAAGATAGATTACATTCAGGGAACTGATGAAAAATTTTCCAGATTTCTCATCAGGAAATATGCACATCCAAAGACAATGAATTTACTTTTCTAACATGAGAACAGGAAGAAAAGTTAGCAACCTAAAGTTCTGTAACCTACAAAATATGATTTAAAAATGAAAGTAAGAAAAAAGGACAAGAATACTGTATAAAAAGGAAATTAAAAATGTCTAGAATTTAAAAAGATTTTAAGAACTTGGAGCATGGCTATTATCTAATTTTAGGTTTGTAAAGCTGAAATAATTAATGTGGGATAATATTTGCAAAGGAGAAACATAAATTAATGGAACAGAAATAACCATTCCAAAAACAAAAACATTTGTACAATCGATTAATTTTCAATGTAAATGTCAAAAATTCATAGAGAAAAAGAAATCGTCTTTTCAGCAGATTATGCTAGAATAACTGGTTATTTGTATGGAGAAATAAATCTCAGCCCTTACATTATATATATCTACTGGGCCAGCCAGATAGCTCAGGGAATTAAAGTGCCTGCTTACGTAGATGCAGGGCCTAGGGTTTGATCCCCAGCACGCTGTGCTGGTCTCCTGCCCCAGGCAGCCATTGAGACTGGGCGTGGTGGCACACTCCCTTAATCCCAGCACTTGGGAGGCTGAAAACAAGAGGATTACTATGCATCCCATCTGTGTAGTGAGACCCTGTAGGCCATGTACTAAACATATTTTTTTTTAAAAAAAGTACATGCACAGCCCTCCAGTTCCCTTTCTCATTTGATCTGAATACTGCTCCTGATGATTGCAAAGTAGGAAAACCAGTGGTGGAGCCAGCCTCTCAGCCGTCTAGCCTGATGCATAGCGTGTGGGCCACTTTCAAACAGGGTTACAAAATAAGTAAAAATTTTAAAAAAGTTATACCATACACAAAACTAATTCGAAATAAGCCATAAACACAAACATAGGAGCTAAAAATCATAAAATTTTTAGAAGAAAACAAGGGAAATACTTGTGACCATAGAATAGGCAGAAGTCTATTAGATAAGATATAATCATAATGTGTAAGTCAAATATTTAATGAATAGCATGTTAGAAAATTAGAGCTGTCACTTTTTAAAAAGTGATATTGTGAAGAAAATGAAAAATTCACAAAATGGAAGAAAATATTTGTCTAATGTATCTGACACAGGTGTGTGTGTGTGTGTGTGTGTGTGTGTGTGTAAGAAAGAGAGATATTTACAGCTTGGCAAACAAGTTGATGATATAATAGGAAATGGGGGAAGGATTGGACATTTCATAATAAAGATGCGCAAGTGGCTGATGAGCTTATAAAATATTCAACATTGTTGTCATTAAGAAAATTAAGATTAAAACTGTTGTTAAGTAGCATTACATACCTATTAAAGTAATTGCAGATGTTGGTAAAATGTAGAAAAAGTACAACTCTAATACATTGTTAGTAGGGATGTAAAATATGTGATCTAGTTTGGATAATAGTTTAGCTATTTCTTAAATATTTAAGCTTAGTTTTCATGTTTGTAAAAATAACAACATATTATGGGTTTTAAAATTATTCAATGTAATTTATCTGAAAATTGTAACACTGGAATGAAAATAGAAATGCTCTTAAAATTCATGTTACATATAAGTTAGTAGAATATTATTTCCAAGTAGACTATGATAATTTAAAATTATGTAGCATAAATCTTAGAGCAATTACTTAAAATAGTTTAACTACAATAACCATACTTCAAATTATAGGAGATTATAAAATATTCAGACTGAAAAGAGACAGAAAAGAACAAAAAGGAATAATGAAAAATAATACACAGAAGCAGTAGCAAAAGTCTAAAAAAGAAAGATGATAAGTTTATATACAACAATATTAATAATTATCATACCTCTACACTATTTGAAAACTCTAATTAATAGGAAGAGAGTAATATTTTCAGATGGAATATAATCACAAACCTCACCCATATGCTATCTGCTGTTTATGTAAGTTAAGTGTAAAAACACAAGTATGTTAAACATAAAAGGTTAGAAAACATCCTCATATCAACAAGATTCAAATGAAAGCTGGAGTAGTCATAAAATAAATTTCAAGATAAAAAATTTTAGCAGAGGTTAGAAGAAAACATCATAAAAGTAGAAGGATTAACACATGTCGATGATCATTCTAAATGTGTACATTCACATTATAAAAAGACCTTTACATTATATACAAAACAAATAGGGATCAAAGAAAAGAGACAATCCATGATTACAGCTGTGTATTTCAACACTCTTTTCCCAGTAATTGAGAAGGCATGTAGTAAAAAAGCTAAGAAGGATATTTATTCACCTCATGTATATATTTTAAATCCACCAAAATAGACCATATGCTTGGTCATAAAATGAATATTGTATTTCTAAACCTTAGCATAATGTAGCATATGTAGTCTTACCACAACTTAAAGAAATGGACAAAACCCCTGAAAATACAGAAGATTTGAAAATTATTAACATACTTTACTGTATCAAGGAGAAATCATAAAAGAAAAAGAAAAACATTTTAAGCTGGATAACAATAAAGGAAAAAGCTATAAAAATTGTTAGATGCATCTAAATCTGAGATTACAGAGCAAACTAAAGTTCAGTTACTAATATAAGAAAAGTTAAGGGGTGTGGCAGCTAGCCCAGGAAGTATCTAGGACTTGGCAACGAGCCTTGCTGGAGGTGTCCATGTGACTAGTTCCTCCTTCTATGCTTTGGGGCCCACTGGCCCTGCCAGAGGAATCTAGGTGTCTGGTCCTTACCCCTTCATCAGTGGGACCAGGCGACTGGAGAACACCAGCCATACTGTAGGATCCTCACTAAGGCACACACAATGGAGAGGCAAGACTAGCAAGACTGAAAATTTCAAATATGAGCTAACAGGTAGTAAACTGGGGAGTCACATTGTGCTTAGGGTCAATGACACACAGAATAGAACTAGGTGAATTGGGCCAGGGGAGTCACATTGTGCTTAGGGTCAATGACACACAGAATAGAACTAGGTGAATTGGGCCAATCCCTCTTTATAATTTTTAAAATTTAATTTTAATTTATCTTGTTTTAGTTTTGCTTTTACTTTCTTTTTCTTTCCCTGTTTTCTTTCTTTTCTCAATTATTTTACTTTTCACTTTTTTGCTCTCACTTTTCTAAAGAGCTGGAAAGAACTCCAGCCACAGAAAATTAATCCCATCCCAAAATCCAAAGACCAAGGCCCGATAATCCCTCATATACACCTTTGTATTTTTTCCCCTACCTCCTTCACCTGTAAAGAAAAGCCTGTTAGAATCATGACTGACTTCTTAACACAAACCCTCAAGTCAAGAAGGACTCTGAGTAAAGAATTTTAAGTCTGAATGGAATCAATAACAAAAATAACATGATCAGCTCAAGACATGTAGAAAAAGGTTTTAATAAAGTCCAACATTCACTCATGAATAAAACCCTACAGAAAATCAGAATAGGTGGTCTTTAACTCAATCTGACTAAAACCACCCAAGAAAAACCAACAATCAACATAGCACTAAAAGGATAAAAACTGGAACCTTTCACTGTAAAAATCAGGAACAAGACAAGGATGTCCACTGTCACCACACCTATTTGATATAGATCTGGGTATGTTAACCAGAGCAATTAGACAGGAGAGATAAATAAAAGAAATAAGGATAAGAAAGGAAGAAGTTGAAATATCATTATCCACAGATGACATGATACTCCACATAGAAATCCCCCAAAATGCCATGAAAAGACTACTATTGAAAATTATAGTAATCAGAAAAAGGAGCTGGAATAGAAAACATGAGAAAAATACTAAAATTGATGTCATTTTTCTCTTTTTATAATATTTGTCAGTACTCTTCGTAGGGTTGGTTTGAAGGTCATCAGTCTTTTCAGTTGTTCTTTGTCAAGGGAGTACCCTATCTCTTCAATAAATGAGGTAGATACTTTTTCAGTATTTGTTCCTATTGCATGGAGTATTGTTTTCCATATGAGAAAATGGAAAGATGTTCCATGCTCATGGACAGGAAGAATGAACAGAGTGAAAATAGCATATTCCCAAAAATGTTATACAGATTTAATGAAATCCCAATCAGAATACCATTAGCATACCTCATAGATCTAGAGAAAAGATGTTTGAAATTGGTTGCATACCAGAACGGCATAGAATACCAAAAGCAATTCTGGGCAACAAAGGCAAGTCAGGTGGCCTTGCAATTCTAGGCTTAAAATTATACTACAAACCCACTGTGATAAAATCAGCATGGTACTGGTTAAATAATAAACCTGAGCATCAGTGGGACAGAAGATGTAGGTGAAATCTCAAACACACTCATCACCTTGTCTTTGACAAAGGGGCCAAATGTGTTCACTGTAAGAAATGTATTTTTTAATAAATGGTGCTGGAAACACTAGCTTTCCACATGGTAAACAATAAAACTAGTTTAATATCTATCAACATCAACTAAATTAAATTCAAAATGGGTCAAAGATATAAATTTTAAAACAGAAATACTCGAGCTGCTCAAAGAAAGTAGGTGGAAATCTTAAGAAATCTTGATAACAAAGAGTTTATGAACAAAACACAAACTTCACAGGAGGTACTTCAAAGACTCAAAAACTGAGATTTCATCTTATTAAAAAGCTTTTGACAACCCACAGGATGGGAAAAAACATTAGCTAGCTGTTCTTCAGACAAAGGACTTCTATTGAGTACACACAAAGACCTGAAAAAATTCAGGCTGCTCTCAAAATCAAAGACCCAGTGCATCCGTAGGATTCTGAGACGAGTGCCTGCCTCTCAGGTGAAGAAATACAAATGGCAAATAAATGTACGAAAAAATGTTCAACATCATTGGTCATTTGTGAAATACAAATTAAAACCTCATTGTAACCTCATCTCATCCAGAGTGACTATTATCAAGAAGTCAACCAATAACAAATGCTGGAAGGCTTTAAGGAGCAAGAAACCCTTCTTCACTGTTGGTGGGAGTGTAACTGACACCACTACTGTGGAAATCCATGTGGAGATTTCTTTGCAAACTAGGATTAGATGTCCCATTCGACCCACCTAGTGCCTTTCTGGATATTTTCCAAAAGACTTAAAAACATCATAACACATTGATATATAAGCACCCAAATTTATAGCACCAGAATTTATAATAGTGAAAACTTGGAATCAATCCAAATGACCATCAACTGAGTAATGAATAAAAAAGATGTAGCAGTCTTTTTATAGCAATGAATTTCTCCTCAACTATAAAGAAGGATAAACTCAATGTTTTTATAGGTAAACTGATGCAAGTTGAAACCATATGCTTAAGTGAAGTAACTTAGAGTCAAATGTATAACATCATAAATTGTCTCTAGTGCGAGAAAATGAAAGAGTAAATAAGATCCAAACGTATAATAGATATTGTGAAATGTAAAGAAACTACTCAAAAGGAAAAAAAAAACTGGGATGAGGGAAAGGAGAAAAGAAGGGATGCAAAAGAAAAAAAATGTATATACGTATACACAAAAATAATTACATTAGTTCATTAAAAAGGATGGTTTGTGCTTATATTGTTTGATAAATTTTATGCAGTATTTGCAATCTGTATAGCTACTTTGAAGATAATAATACACAATATATCAACCATTGTGAATCTATTACATTATCTTGAGATTGGTTCATAGTTTTTTATCTTTAAAATAAAAAAGGAAAACCAAAAACCTGTCATTCCATCCATAAAACAGGAGAAAAAATAACAAAAATAGAAGCAGAAAAATGAAGTGCAAAATAGAACTCAACATATACAGAAGATAGTCCTGTAAAAAAAAATCCATGAAATTTTTAAAAATAATTTTATTAAGAAATAAATAGCAAAGGGACAGTTTCAACACTGATTAGTAGGACATTTTTCATAATTAATACATTGCATATATTCTGTCAGTGGTTATTCATTGTACAAGATGCATACATAATATCCTGTGTACAAACACTATTAGAATAAATCTACTACTGGAATTAATAGAATATAGCTGTATAACTATCCTAACTATATTGAATCTCAGATACAAAATGGTCCTTTTTCTGAACAAGGAGATTATGGAGCCACAGAGGAAAGAGATTGAAGTTTTATAGTGTGCCTGGGGAGAGTCACATGGAGAGAAAATTTTCTCTCAGGCTCTCACAGAGAGCAAACTGGTCAAGCATTGGCCATGACTCATCCACATGGATAACACAGACAAAGGATCTACAGAATAAGATACAGGACTACAAGATAAACCCTGAGGGGACTTCACTGACCTCATAAGGAACATAAAGTATATGTGTTAGTATATAAGTCTTGCTCTGTCTAGGTCTTAACCATCCAGCAGAAAAGTATAAAAATGAAGTACACACCGTGGGGCCATAACGGTGAGTTGAGTTGTAAATGCCTATGGTCAAGAACTTCTTCGGATAACTCACTATTGTTGTGGAATGCTGGACTGTGTTGGATTCTGTTGTTGAGTTCAGGCACCTAAAGTAGTTGAATGACAAAGAAGTGCCCATGTTTGACAGGTGTAGACAAAGGAAGGGATATAGAAAGGAAGAATCATGATGTGTGTGTATGGACAGTACAGTTGGGATAGATAATGCCATGCTTCTACATAATTCTATGAGAGGCAAGATTTGCACTAATAGTGGTTGGACAGTATATTATGTCAGCTTCTAGTACTATGGACAACAGCTAGGAAAATAACAAGGTAGAAAGTATTAATTATTGAATCTTTGATGTAATTCAGGCATAAAAATAAGATATGCAAACAGCTACTCTCTCTTAATTTACTGATAAGAGACATACGGTATAATAATGTCTATAAGTATAATATCATGTATGCACTTTCTATGATACCAAAACATTATGAAAACAGTTTGCAATGTATTAATTTATCAAATCCATCTTGTCAAGGTGTCTTAAAACTGTCTCATTGATATTTGTACTTCAATAAAACAAAAATTTAAAAAAATTAAACAAAACTAAATAAAACAAATTAAACTTTAATGATGAGAAAAAAAAAGGTCCTTCATTTGTATCCCCTTTTTTGTTTAGTTTTGTCATAGAAAGGTGTTCCATTGTCATATAAATATTACAGGTGCATGAATTGAGCAAAATATTCCAATATAGTCCAACAGTACATGATAGTAGTGGTTTTCTGTAAGACTGGCAATGTCAGAAGTTGTTTACTTGAGCCTTTTACACCACAGCATATTAATATGGCTTTATTGTACACCTCATTTTTATACCTTTCTGCTGGATGGTTAAGATCAAGATAAAGCAAGACCTATATAACAAGAAATGTAGCTTTTGTATCTGATAAGTTCAATCAAATCTCCTTGGTATCTATCCTGAAACCATATAATACAGTTTCTAAATCCTTTGTCAGTGTAAGCCATGTGGATGAGTCACACCCATTGCTTGACTAATTTACTTTCTGTGAAAGCCTGAGAATGTTTTCCCTCCATGTGACTCTCCTTGGGTACACTCTACATCACTGACCACTTTCCTCTGTGGCTCTATAATCTCCTTGATCAGAAAATTTGGGACACAACTAAATTGCATGATGTTACAGTACAGGTTGTCCTATGTCCTGGGTCTTCATTGGCCTTGAAAGGCTAGGGGCAAAATGTTGGCTGTCCTTGGGGCCCTCCTTTTTCTCTGATTTTTGGTTTGCAAACTTAGGTTGCTAACCCTCCAGAAGAGAAACTTATTGTTATTATCCTACAACCTAGGCAGTAGAGCTGAGCCTCACTATCTGTCTGAATGTCAGACATCTTATGCATGACACAGAACAGGTATTTTCCATCAAGTATTGATATGTTAAACTTTAAGTCCCTACAGAATAAGAAGAAAAAAGTTAATAACTAAAATATATTTTAAAAATAGGAATAAACAATTACATATTTTTACACAGAAGTTTAGAAGTCTAACCATATACATCATTGTAGCAGGACAGTCCTGTGACATTTTTTTCTTGTCTCTTGTTTTCATTTCTTACACCTTTTTAAAATGAACATTTACTTGAAAGACAGTATGGCAGTAATTGATACATCATGACAAACAGTATGTATTGAGAAGACCAGAATGATAGGCATTCCAAACACAACCCTACTCTTAAATATTGCTATCTTCAGGGCAGTTGCTTTGTTCACAGGTATCAGCATATAGAGTTAGTCAAGGTGAGAATCCTACCAATTAACTGCTATTTCAGCAACCTGCTGATGTTTCTCAGGATCATTGTCTTACCGTCTTCTGAGTATAAATGTATAGCTTTACCCTTGCTGTTGCCTTTCCTAGCTTTTTTCTTTACCCTTTCTTCATTGTCTAATCCTCAAGATCTCACTTTCCTTTTAATCATTTTATTCCATTCTATTTTTATTTCTTCTTTTGAGTTATTATACTAGGGAGACTATACAATATTTACATATATGGGTGTGGTTTACTTTACTTATGAGTATTTCTTCTAGTGGCATCCATTTAAATATGAAGGCTTAGAGTTTATCATTCTTTATAGTTGAGTAATACTCCATTGTACAAAAACACCACATCTTTTTCATCTATTCCTCAGGTGACAGGCATCTTTGTTATTTCCCAGATTTGGCTATCACAAATTGTGCTGCTAGAAACACATGTACACATATAAGACTATAATATGATGTTTTCAGTTCCTTCGAGAAAATTCCCAGGAGAGGGATAGCTGGCTTGAATGGGATTTCCAGTCCTAGGTTTTTAAGGAGTTTCCTCACTGATTTCAATAATGGTTGCACCAGTCTACATTCCCATCAGCAGTGGAGGAGGGATCCATTTTACCCACAGCTTCTCCAACATTTGTTGTTGGTTGATTTTCTTATGATAGCCATTCTTTTTGGGGTGAGATGGTGTCTCAGTGTTGTTTTAATTTGCATTTCAAGGATGGCTAGTGATGTGGAGCATTTTTTCATATATTTATTTGCTTCTTTAATGTCATCCTGTGAGAAGTATGTGTTCATCTAGGATGCCCATTTCTGGATTGGGTCTTTAAACATTGGGGCCCTAGTGTTTTTTAGTTCTTTATAAATTCTAGAGAGCAGACTTTTGTTTGATTGCTTATTAGTCAAGATTTTTTTGAAATTTGTTGGTTGTCTTTTCACTTTGCTGGTACTTTATTTTGAAGTGCAACAGCTTCTCAATAAGAAGAGGCCCCAGTTGTTAAATTTTTCAAATGTTACCCATGCGATTTGATTTTTGTTCATAAACTCTATGCCTACCCCTATGTCTTAAAGAGTTCCTCCTACTTTGTCTTCCAGGATATCTAGTGTTTCTGTTTTAATGTTCAGATCTTTAATCCATTTTGACTTTAGCTTAGTACATGGTCAAAGACCTGGGTCAGGTTTTAGTTTTTGGCATGTAGAGAGCCAGTTTTTCCAGCACCATTTGTTGAAGGTTCACATATTTGAACTCCTTTGTCAATGACAAGATTGCTAAATGTGTTCCTAGAGGATTCTGCATCTTCTAATCTATTCCATTGATCTTTATTTCTATTTTGTTGCCAGTACTATGCTTATTTTATAACAGTAGCCTTGTAGTATAATTTCAAGTCAGGAATTATAATGCCTCTTGCCTTGTCTTTGTTGTCCAGGATTGCCTTTGCTATTTTAGGTGTTCTCTGGTTCCAAATAAATTTTAGGAATGATTTCTCTAGCTCTGTGAGGTACGTTGGTGGTATTTTTATAGGGAATGCATTAAATCTGTAAAGCAATTTTGGGTGTTTGGCCATCTTCACAATGTTAGTTCTTCCTGTCCAGGAGCAAGGAATATCTTTTCATTTTTCTTGAAAATCTATTATAATTTTCCTTGAAAAGATCCTTTTCAAGGATCTTTCCAAAGTATTTTATTTTATGCAGTGCTATTGTAAAAGGTACTGTTTCTCTAATTTCCCTCTCAGTGTGTTTGTTATTTGTGTAGAGGAATGCTATTGACTTTTGGGTATTGACTTTGTATCCTGTAGCTTCTTGGTGGAGTTTTTTGGATCATCCAAGTAAAGTATCATGTCTTCTGCAAATAGTGGTAATTTAACTTCTTCTTTACCTATTCTTATTCTTTTTATTATTCTCTCTTCTATAATGGCTCTAGCTAATGATTCCATAACTATTTTGAATGGCAGTGGTGATAGAGGACATCCCTCTCTTGTACTAGATCTGAGAGGAAAAGATTGCAGTTTTTCCCCATTTAGAATTACGTTAGCCATTGGGTTGTCATAAATGGCTTTTATCCGATTGAAGTAGAGGCCATGTATTCCAATTTTCTATTACTTTGAACATGAATGAGTTCTAGACTTTGTCAAAAACTTTTTCTTCATCAGTTGACATGATCTGTGTTTTTTTTCGCTCTATTGATATAACGTATTATGTTTATAGATTTGTGAATATTGAACCATTCTTGCATCCCTGGAATGAATCCTACCTGGTCATTGTGTATGATCTTCTTGATGATTTGTTGTATTCTATTTGGTAGGAATTTACTGAGGATTTTTACTTTACTGTTCATGAGGGAGATTGATCTATAGTTTTCTTTTTTAGTTGTGCTTTCCCTGGTTTAGCATCAGTATAACCCTTGACTCCAGAATTGATTTTGGTAGGCTTTCTTGCTTTTCAATTTTATTGAAGAGTTTGAAAAGTATATGATCATGTCTTCTGTAAATTTCTTGTAGAATTCATCTGTGAATCCATAATCCATGAAATTGAGCAGTCACTAATGTTATGGAGCAAGGAGACAAATATTGCAGTTTCAAGAATTAAAAGAAATCACTGTAAGTCTTACAAACATTAAAAGAATAGTATAGGAATGTAATAAATAAGTTTTGCCAATAAATTTGATAAGTTACATTAAATGAAAACCCTAATGTCAAAACTAAAGCAGTTACAGGAATGTTTCTCGTGAGTGTGAGTAATCATGAGTAAAAAGCTTAACAATAGACACAAAAATAATAGCCCAACACAGAAAAGATTTAGTCCAGAGAAGTGAGACTGATTAAACATTTTACACTAACTTATTTCATTCATAATTTTAGCAGATATAAAAGAGAAAATCATATAATTTTCTCAAAAATTAGATTCTAAGAATTTAACAACACGCTATCTATCCAAAAGGACTAGGAATTAGCGTGAATTTCTTAACCTGAAAGATATCTATGAAATATGGCTGACATTGTACTTCATGACAAAGACTGATCATAATAACTAAGATCACTTCACAATTCCATTCAAGACTATTCAAAAGCAACAGATAGTACAAGGCAGAAAGAAACAGGAAAGTTTCAAATGAATGAGGGAAATTGTCTTTGGCTGACCATACAATTGTTTACAAGGGACATCCCAAGGAATATAATCTTTAAAGCTGTGGTTAAAGCAAGTGCATGCTAATGTAAAAGAAAAATTGTTGTATGCCTCTTTATTAGAAATGAGCAGTTGTAAATTGGCATTAAATAATAGTATGTACCTCAGGACATAGCAAAACCTGTACTGTAACATCATGAAACTCAGTTGAGCTCCAAATTTTCTGAACAAGGAGATTATGGAGCCACAGAGGAAAGAGATCAAAGTTCTATAGTGTGCCTGGGGAGAGTCACATGGAGAGAAAACTTTCTGTCAGGCTCTCATAGAGAGCAAACTGGTCAAGCATTGTCTGTGACTCATCTACATGGATGACACAGACAAAGGATCTACAGAATGAGGTACAGGACTACAAAGTAAACCCTGAGGGGATTTCACTGACCTCATAAGAAACATAAAGTACATGTGTTGGTATATAAGTCTTGCTCTATCTAGGTCTTAACCATCCAGCAGAAAAGTATAAAAATGAAGTATACATCATGGGGCCATAATATTAAGTTGAGCTGTAAATGGCTATGGTTGACAACTTCTTCGGATAACTCCCTATTGTTGTGGAATGCTGGACTGTGTTGGATTCTGTTGTTGAGTTCAAGCACCTAAGTTAGTTGAATGACAGTGGAGTGCCCATCTCTGATAGGTGTAGACAAAGGAAGGGGTATAGAAATTAAGAATCATGATGTGTGTGTATGGACAGTACAGTTGGGATAGATAACGCTGTGCTTCTACATAATTCTATGAGAGGCAAGATTTGCACTAATGGTTGTTGGACAGGATATTATGTCAGCTTCTAGTACTATGGACAGCCACTAGGAAAATAACAAGGTAGAAAGTATTAATTATTGAATCTTTAATGTAATTCAGGTATAAAAAATAAGATACACAAACAGCTACACTCTCTTAATTTACTGATAAGAGACATATGCTCTAATATCATGTATGCACCTTCTATGATACCAAAACATTATGAAAACAGTTTGCAATGTATTAATTTATCAAATCCATCTTGTCAAGGTATCTTAAAACTGTCTCATTGATATTTGTACTTCAATAAAACAAAAATTAAAAAAATAATACTATGTACAACATATAAAGTACTTTTAAATATACTACTAGTGTATTGACAAATTAAAAAATATTTATAAGAAAAAAATAAGAAACTTGAAAAAAGGGAGATACATCATATGCTTGGTTCATAAGACTAAATGTGTAATTTCTTTCAGAGAAAGTAGCTTAATTCAAAGTATTGAGTTTAAACACACACACACACAGACACACACACAGAACTAACACAGTCAGTATATATAACAGGAAATTGTGTGTGGGGGGGTAGGTGGGTGGGTGGGTGTGGGTGTGTGTATAAAACTTGACAAAATGACCATAAAATTTATATGAAAATGTAGAGACTCCAGAGTGGCCTAAACTATTTTGAGAAAGAATAAAGTTGGAGAGCTTAAACTACCAGATTTCCAAATATATTTTAAAGGTCATTATAAAGTGTGATATTTGAAAAAGGATGTGTTGTTGATATTTTGATGAAGGTAGTAAGCTCCTTCAATGGAGAATAAAAATCTTTCCAACAAATGATGTCACAAAAAGTGTAATTCCACCTATCACATTACAAATGAATTTGAAACAAACATATAAACTTTAGATTAATGGCAAAATTTCTAGTAGGAAACATCAAAGATCTATGTGATTTTATAGCAAGTGGGAAAGGTCTGGTAGGTTATAAAGAGCAAAGAACCACATGAAAAATTAAACTTATTGAAAATTAAAACCTTCTGTTCACCAAAAGACACAATAAAGAAAATTAAAATTCAAAACAGACTGAGAAAATACTTAAAAACTTTTCCCTACAATTCTTACACCCAAAACATAGGAGAAACTCACACCTTGATAACAATAAGGTTAAAGACCTAATAAAATTATTCCAGTTTTTTGAACAGACTCTTGAGTTTTATCTAATGAATCACTAAAATGATGCTCAGTGTCATTAGTTGTAGGGGACAGAACCACTCAAAGTCAAAAGCTTGTCTGTAGGATATATTTGTATTTCCTTTTAAACTTCACTTACATTAAATTTTTTTCTTAAAGTAAATTTCAAGTGTGTAATATTTTAATACTGATTAGTACATAAATCAAAGGCCTAGGTTGGAGTTTTCTTAAAATGAAAACATTTGTCTAAGTAGTATCCAGGATTTACCAACACTAATATATTATGAGATTATTACACTAATGTCTATAGGTATAATTTTTCTCAAAACTTTCTACCATTCTGAGCCAACATTTCAATAAGAACTGAGCTTCAAACAAGCAGCAGGACCTTCACAAGCTGTCCTTTCTTCACTGCTGTACTGCCATGATAGCCACCACTGTGAGGACAAGGTTTAGTGTCCAGTGTCCAGTGCAAACGACGAAAATTAGAGCAACCCTAGAATTGTTGCCAGTGAGAGAGACAACACAATGTCAAAAATATGAGAAAAATAGTGAAATAGTACTAAAATGACAAATGGAAGAGACAAAACTGAACAAAAGGACCAAATATATACGCATTCTAATTGACTACTAACTATACCAGGAGAAAAGTGATTGGGTCTTAGGTGGAGGTTGAATATTCCATCAATTTGATCAGTGCTCTTCCAATATGTGCTAGGACAAAATTTTGCCAAATTCTATAAGATTTAGCAAAACTATATATAGTATGTGCTTTGAATTTTCTAATCATGTTTCTGATGTTTTATATGTGCATATTACCAAAATTTACACTTCATGATTATAGAATTTCCCAATAGTATCTACTCTCTGAAAATTAATTAGGGACCTTCAAGCTAATCCTGGCTGATGAATGGGATAATATTTGTTGGTAGTCATTTGTTAAATAATAATTTCATTTACAATATTGAGCATTTCTTACTGCTCGGTAATAACTCACACACTGCCTTTCTAACACAGCATTGATTTCTTTTTCAATTTCCCCATCCAATAGTGGTAATGCAATACTTTCTTTCAGTTAGCATTTTAACAATATATGTAACATACTTTGCCAGGTGCCAGGGAGAGGAAATAAACTTGACAATTCGAGAGAAACTCACAGTGGTTATTATTTTGCTGGATATTCCCTTATCTCATTATGATGTGAGAAGTCGGTATGAGGACAAGCCTCTGTCCTGAAGAATGAAGGATAGAAAAAGAGAAAATTTAGTTCTTGATGATGTTAAGGTATTGAATTAAACACCCATGTTGTTACCTAGCCTAACCTTAAAATTTCTTATATGAAATAATAAATGCCTAATTGTTTCTGATGGATATTGTTTTTTCTGATTTGTGTAGCTAAAATCTTCCTCATTCAT